>JAQSVH010180685.1:0-14437 GCA_029448705.1 Adansonia digitata | reverse complement strand
TCATTATTTATCATAATTTTATGTATATTTAAGCTTGGTTAAAATTATGATATATACTTATGTTGATATTATTGAAATATGTGATGAAAAAAATTATTTTTTGGTAAAATACATGCTGGCTAAAAATGATTAAGGGTTTTGGATAAGTTCTATGCTTTGTTTCAGTGTTTTTGGATTATTAGGTAATATTTTAAATTTATAAAGGCTTAAAATAAATTTTCCAAATTTTCGAAGGCTTTAGAAGGGTATCTTCATGCTTGGCTAAGTGTAACTTGGATGATTTTGTGACGTTTTGAATTTTAGGTTATTTAGTAATTATGGAAAACATAAGGATTAAATTGCAAAAAACTGTAACAATTTTTTGAAGGCCATCCAAGCTTCGTGGAATGCTTGTTTTGACAAGTTTAAGTATCTTTTATACACTTTTAACCTTATTGAGGTCATTTTGTAATTTTTAAAAGTTTAAGGACTTATTTGCAAAAAGGTGAAAAAAATTGTTTCAAGGCCAAAGGTACATGGTTGAAATTTCTTTATGATTTTTTATATGATTTTCTTATTGATTTTCATGTATTTGATTTTTGATTTTGTGTTTTATGTCATGTAGGACCATTTCGTAAAGTTAAAAAAGTCTAGTGACCTTTTAGGTAAACCTTTGTGTAATAAGGTCAAAAAGGTTTTTTTTCTCACATTAAACTACCCATTTAAGGTATTTTGGTCATTTAGAAGTATTTTGTGTCTTAAGATATTTTAGGGCTAAAATGCAATATAGAGAAATTTAAGGGCCTATAAGTATTTTTTGCATTTTACGTCAATTTTGATGTTAAAGCTACCCATTTAGGGTAATACTTTATGTCATTATCGAGTCTTTTGGGGTTACTGAGACACCTTAAGGGTATTATAATAATTTAAATTAGAACCAAGTTCTACGTGATCGCTGGGATACTTATATGTCGAAAGTGCACAGTAGGAATAGGTTCATTCACTTATGAAGTTATTAAGTCCTTTAAGTTTATCAAGATAATGCTTTGTCGAAGGTACGCCTTAAGTGTATTTTAGTAATTTACCTTAAAATGAAGTCCTATGTGATCACTGGGATATTTATATGTCAAATATGAATAGTAGGACTAGGTTTGTTAGTGAGGAAGCTATTGAGTCATTTAGTGTTATCTGGATACTTTCACGTTAAATGTATACCTTAAGGACATTTTAACTAAGTCTTTTAGGGTTAGTAGGATACTTTTAAGTTAAAGGTGTACTTAGGGTGCTTAGTATAAGTTTTATTATTTTTCATAAAATCAAAATTTTTGAAAATTAAGGCAATGTCTTTGAGTTAAAGTAGTTCATGGAATGTCTCCCAATATATGAGAGAGGTTTTTCGGATTATTTTGATAACAAGATATCCTTTTCAAAATAAAAATTGGGATTTCAACAAAACCTTTTGTATTCCTCCAGCACTTTGGTAAGGTGTGAAAGACATTTTGATTTTTAAAACCTTTTGTACTCATCTGACTATCCAGTGGGGTGCAAAATATAATGATAAAAACCTTTTATGTTCCTTTGGTCCTCTGTTGGAGTGTGCAAGATATTTCGATTTTCAAAAAATATTAGAAACTTGATTTTCTCTTACAAAATAATAAATTTGTTTCATAAAATTCTATTTTGATATATAGGAATTATGATTAAATACTAGATATTGAAACCTAATAAAGATCAAATTTTAAGTTAACACATGATTAATAAGGTATGATTACCGAACATCATAAGAAGGATTGATCCTTATTCATAATTGTAATTGACTCCGAAATTTCATATGAGCTCATGTACCAACACAGACTTCAGAGTTTGTTTTTAAGGGTTTTGTAACTGTTAATATATGAACTCAGATAGGTGACCAATCTTACTTAGCCAAAATAGATTGGTATCAACTCCAAAAAAATAAATAGTCATTTTGTAATGATTATTTGGGTTAAGTTAGGTGAGCAATTCATCCCAACAACTCAATCCCCAGACTCAAAAAAATAAGAAAATATAATAATGATATGTCCCTAAAAATAAAAATAATGATATATACATATATATATGAACAAGGGGTACACCTGCCTTTTAAGTTGAGCTGGTTATATTTGTATCCAAACAATATTGTGACAACTTGTATTGCCGTCCACCCTATTATTTCTTGCTAGTGTTTTGTGTCATTCCAAAAAGGTGATATAGGATTTGGCCAACTTTCTTAAAGGCCATTATGCAAATCACATTAAATCAAGAGAAGAATGTTTTCTTTGGTTATTTTGATTATTAAATCAAGGGAGATTAAAAAAAGGAAGATTTGTGAAATATAAGCTGCTAAAAAGACTCTTGGTAAACAAGTCCTTCCCTTTAAAAGTTTTTGGATCATCTGTATAGATAATGTAAGAGGCTGGACAATTAGACAGCTCTGGTTTACGACAACCAAGTTCTATGTACAAGTTATTATGGTCATGGAATTATTCTAGATGTCTCTAGGCTAAAGTATGAGAATTCTTAAATTATTATTTAAGATCTTGATTAGAAGGATCGATCAAAAATCATGCAAGACGATTCTATTTAGGAAGCCTCGATATTATTTGCTTCTTATGTTTCCATTGCTATTCATTTAATTTGATTAAATTTTTTTTGTAACCTATTTGATCATGGACGCTAGACTTCTTAGACCTATTACAAACAAAACTAGTTTCCGAGTGAGACTATAATTCCTTAAATTTATGAGTTTGATTCTTAAAATTTTGTAATTGAATTCTAGAAGGATTAGGTAATCATAACCTAATGGAATTGAAGTTCTTAAGAGTTAAGATGTTTTTCAAATTTCTTCATTCGATTTAGGACAAAACTGTTTCCTAATATGAAAATGTCTTAAAAGAATTGTAACTAATTTTTCTAAAAAGTTTAGACAAAATGGATTCCATATTTAATGTCTTAAAATGTTGTTTTTGGAAACTACTTTCCTAAATGGTTTAGGAAGCATTACATGATAAATGGTTGGTTGAAATTAAGACAATATTATCTACAAGTTAGATAATATCCTAATTAAGACAAATGACCTAAAGGTTAGGTAATGTCCAATTTTAACATAGCCTTCCTAAAAGTTAGAAATTTAATTAAAATTGTTTTAATTAAAGAACCAAAATAAATAAATAATTTGATAAATCATATCAAATTGTTTAATGAGATTTATGTAAAAGGTTAATTAAAATATTGGCCTCTATATTATATCACTTTTTCCAATAATCGTACCTGAGTACTCCAACTTTAATTCCGTTAAACTCTTTATCCCATTTGTTGATACCATTTTAAAAAAAAAAACTAATGCACCATTCTCAACTCATCACAATGCACCACGTAAGCAATAAATATAAAAATATTTTTAATCAAAAATGGAAAAGATTTTAAAAATTTAAAAAATTAAAAAATAAAAATAAATAATCCAAAAATTATTAAAAATTTTATTTTCAAATTTATAAAATTATAAAAAACTTATAAAAACTAAAATAAATTTTAAAAAATTATAAAAATTCAAAAAATAAAAAAATATATAAAATTTTTAAAAATCTAAAAAATTTAAAAATATATAAAATTTTAAAATTTAAACTTAGTAAATTACAAAAATTATGAAAAACATATAAATAAAACAACTTAGACTAAATATCAAAATATAAAATATAAATTCAAAAAATCATAAAAATCTATAAAAATTATTTAAAATTTTTAAAATAGAAATGAAAATTGAGAAGATTACAAAAGATAATAATTTTTTTATAATTTTACAACATTCTTATAATTTTTTTAATTTTTAATTTTATATATTTATTATTATTATTATTATTATTATTTTATAATTTTATTGAATTTTAATCATTTTTTATAGTTTTTTTAATTTTATAGATTTTTCATAATATTGTTTAATTTTTAAAATTTTTATTTTTTTAATTTTTAATAATTTTTTAAAATTTATAGATTTTTATAATTTTTATAAGTTTATGAATTTTTATTTTTAAATCTTTTATAATTTTTTTATAATTTTTTAAATTTTTATTTTTTATTTTTTTAAATTTTTTCATTTTTTCATTTTTAAATTTTTAATTTGACGAATAATTCTTATATTTGTTGCTAACATAGCGTGTTGTGATTGGCTGAAAAATGTCATGTTAGTTTTTTTAATGGTTTTTAGGTAATAAGGTGAAGCGTTGAGTGAAATGAAAGCTAGCGTACCTACTTGGGCCGAAAACTTCTTTAGGTACCAAATTAGGCGAAGTGATATAGTAGAAGGGCCAATTCTTTAGTTAACCCTTATGCAAAAGACACACAAGATCACAAAGTGACATTAGCCTTGTATATTTGATTTCATGCTTCTAATATGATTACCATGGCATGAGGATGATTATGGACTAGACTTTAGTGTGACTAAGTTATGGATGGTTGAAATTTTCTTTTAGCATTTATTTTAAAAATAGGGTCAGTGAACCCTACCTTTTCTTTTCATTTATGGGTTATAAATTCATTTCTCGCCTAATTTTCCTTGAATATAACTTGAGATATCTTACAATGATATGTAACTGTTACATAGGACTTATAGATTGAGGACTAGGATAAGATTAGGATTTATGTATGTTCACTTTGTAAGGAAGATGGCGCTAAGAAGTAAGGATTGAGGAGATCATTATCAAGACTTGTAAATACCTTACTAGTAACCCCAGGAATTTGACCAACTACTTTCCTAATGGCTCAAAGAAACTAGATAGATAAAGTTCACAATCATCCTAGTAAATTGAATGTTTAGAATTATTTTTAAATTTATATAATTTGTGATATACGATTCAATAAATGCTATACATGTTAACTAATCAAACAAAGGAATTAGACCTAAGTTAGATGATAAAATCCATGCCTCAACATGATCAAACACCTTCTATTATTCATAACAAGATACCGAGTTCCATACTTGTTGCGTCATTAAAGGTCAAACTACCATTTGAACTACTTGAGTTATGAATAATGGGTCTTAATCAACTAAAGCTATGTTATCCAGATGCTTACAAACTTGATCGCATGGCATTAAAGGCGATGGTTAGGCAAAATGCATATGATGCCATTAGGCAAGGAGTTTGTACCTAATTGATCTAGGAGTTGCATAGAGATGCAATTGGCAAATTAAGTTACCTACCCATTAGTTTCTACATAGTTTGTTGAGTCACTCAAGGTAATGTAAGGGTGAATTTCCCAAAAAAGTAGTTAAAGGCTATTATTTTGATAAAATAATGAGAACAATCATTAAGTTGTAAAACCTTACTTAATAATTGAAATTGTAAATTATTAACTACAAAATGTTTTGGTTTATATTGGATATAAACACAACATTGCTAATAATTTATCGCTAAGTAGCATACATGATGCTAGTAAGTTTATGGGCCGAACTCCATTGATTAGTCCTGCAAGTGTTACAATTGCCTTAATACAAGTTAAAAGGCTTATCCAATGATAGCCAATTCAGTCAGGGATAGCCTATCAGGCTCATATAGATAATTTTTTGATCAAGCCATATTCTGATGATAGCTTGCATGGCACATAAACTGTTTAATAGCTAAATTAGTAGGGTTAAGATTGCAAGGGATACTTCGATATGATCAAAAGTAGGAAACTTACAAAAGTTTTGATATTCGATATACACTGAGATTAATTCACTTTTCCTGGTATACAATACCTAGAAGTTAGTATAGAAATATGTACATATATTTTGAGGCCAAAAATAAAGGAGTAGTGGAGATGGACCATAAAAAATAGTAGCCTTGCTGATATTGATCAAAGCTTGCCTTTTTTTATTAATGTTTCTAAAACGTAATCATGATTTATTTATAAACATTAGATGTTTATTTTAGAATTCACGTGCTAATTAAGGATAATTACTAAAATTTGATGCCATGATTAGATTCACGCCTAAATGCATAAACCATTAAAAATAAAATAATTTTATGTAATGGCGTTATTGTTCTCAAAAACACACTTGCAGTGGTATTGAGAATACTAAAACATCTTATAACATATAGGATTCAAAAATAGTTTTCAAATCCAATTCCCTTTAAATCTACACGTGAGATTTAGTGGGAGGCATTTATGATTCTTTAAAAGTTAAAGATCATAATTTGACATAGTGATAAATAGCCAAGATGTTAAAAATGCAATTATTGGAAGTGTTCCAAACTATAAAGGATTGCATGTTTATACCCTAAAGGTCATAAATAAACTCTTTTGTTTAAGCTCACAAAAAGAGTTATTGGATGATTAGTTTACAAGCTAATAGATTCCCATAGTTGTTAAAGTAACAACTAAGCCATATGAATGGAATTTGGGTCTTGTTGTGATCTGAATTGCTATTGATTTTGATAATAAGATTATCATGAATATGATTGAAGCATATTCTCACAATAATAGTAAATCATTCTCCTAGCTAAGACACAATTGCTAATCTAAAGGCTTTGGCATTGGATGTGTTAGCAATTGGCTTAGTGCAAATGAGAGATGTTAGTATATGCCTCTGAGCCAATCAGCTTGGATAAGGCATATATTAGTCAATAATGCAAACCTATCACTTAATTTAGTGATTCAAGGTTTTCCTTCATGTTAGTAGGATGACTTACAATCGTGAACTGCTAACTAGATAAAGCCTATGGAACACATTTGGCCTTACAAAACAATTGTCATAAGTTATAATTATGGGATCCTTATGCATCAAAATCATGTCCCTAAAATTATTCCTAGTCATTGTATTGCAAGACGAGGCATTCATAATGCTCAAAGACTAGCAAGTATTATGCATTCTTACTTTTAAAGTAAGTAACTATTTTTATGGATTAAAGTGTATGGGATACTTGGGATTCCATAGGGGGACTTATTTTATGGAAATATGTTCACTGAACTTGGCCTGTGTAAGCATTCTATTTGGTATTGTCACTCAAGTTTCTATGGATATATTCTTACATACCAGTCATGTAACTAGTCCTCTGACCTATGATACGAGGTTATCTTGTATATGGATACTTATACTTGGATTCCACCGCAAATGGTTCCACAAGGATGGATGCTAAAGATAGGTTGGTTTTGGGTATGGCATGAACCATACGAAGGTGGATGAGTGATCCAAAGAGGCTTCGCCACTCCAAGTGATATCTAAAACATATCTCATGTTGTTGGCTTTGGCTAATTTGATAAACTCATTAGCCAACGCACGATGAATTTAGTAGAAATGGTTTTTCCAAATTCGTAGGTTAACCATATCATGCATAAACTAATATGGATTGGTACATGAATTGACACTAGACTAGGCTTATGGTTTTTCTAGGATATTTAGTGAAAAGACTGAATTATATAGCAAGGTTAGTTATTGAAAGCTTTCTCCAAGGTCATATTAACTCTTTAACATTTGGGTGGTCATGATAGGTTGCTAGATCCCACTCTTAATCTATGAATGTAATTAAAAAGATTAATTATATTCATTGCCAACGCGTTAAGAACCTAATGTAATTAAACATGGGATTCAATTAAATTGGACTTAACTGAATAAAAGATTAAATTTGGAGGATTTAATTGAAAAGTTTAATTAAAGAAAGTTTAAGACAATTTAGATTTAGGAAATCCAAATAAGGGATGTCTTCATAAGAGAATGTGGATAAAGTTATCTTAATAAGAAAAAGTGGATAAAGTTGTCATACTAAGATAATGGCTAAAATAGAAATATGTTTAAGACAATATGGATAAGCTTATCTTAATAAGACAACATTGATAAGGTTGTTTTAACAAGATAATGTCTAAAGTAGACATGTATAAAGACAAAATAGATAAGTTTGTCTTAATAAGACAGTATGGATAAACTTGTCTTAACTAGATAATGTCTAAAGTAGACATGTCTTAAAATAAGTTGTTTTAATGTCTTAATAGAATAAAATGAATTAGCTTGTCTTAACAAAACAATATATGGGTAAACTTCTCTTAACAAGACAATGACATGTCTTAAAATTTGGATAAGCTTGTTTTAATAAGACAATGTCTAAAGTAGGCATGTCTTAAATATGTTGTCCTGGCCGAATTTAAAGTTGTCCAAAATGAGAAAAGTTTCTCATATATAAGGAACTTGATAGTGAATCAAAATCTATCTTTTAGTATTTCATTAAACTAAACATTACCTCCATTATGTCTTAAGTCTGAGCCTGACACTAAGAGTTTGTTGAACAAGCAATGTATTTGGATATAACGCCTAGGTCAGTTCATCCATGACACCTTGAGATAGAATTATGGTTGAACTGGGAACCTTGAGGCAAAAATGTTTCAATTTAACAAGGAATTTAATCTTGGACTAAACTCCCATCTCCTTATCCTATGGTAATCAAATCTAGACACATTATAGATTTGGTTTAACAAACTCTTTAATTGTTAGAGATTAGGTTAAACATGAATAGTAAAAGACAAGAAGAGTTTCTAATCTAGTGGAAGTTTTAATCAGATTGAAACTTAACTTATTTCCCTAAGAAAAGTGACACCAAAGTTGTTTTAACTCCATGTGAAAAAATAGTTTTTTACATCTTAGAAAAACCCTATTAGCTTCGCTAAAGATTTTGACATAAGTTAGTGCTTTTCTAATAAACAAAATTAGTTTTCTTGATTAAAAACAAAAAGCCCCATGCTTGGTTTGATAAAAATTTTTCAAGATGAGTGATTTTTGATTTTAAAATAGTTTTCAAGAATAAAAGTCTAAAGAATCAAGATTTGGCGAAATCCATGAGATGGTATTGCCATAATTCCTTCACTCTCTTCTCATTTTTTTTTTGGCATTTAATCGCACCCAAAAATTGTTCTAAGAAGTTTTAGCCAAAAAAAATAGTGAAGACTAGCCTTTTAATTGTGATCAAGAGATTAGCCTGCTAGAGTAAGTATATCACCATGCCTTGAGAAAGCTCCAATGACTACTCATGTGGATCATTATTAGAAAGAGGACATTTATGCTTTTATGGCCTTAAATAGAGATCAAAGTAACCATGTGTGGCATTGATCATGTAAGGATTGACATGCTTAAAGTTATGAGTCTCTAAGTAGGCAAGATCTTAATCAATCTATGTTTTTAAATTTATATTCAACCATATTTAGATCTTTAGGTATTTCTCTATTTGTTTTCTACTATGCATGTTTTGTTTGATTAAATATTTTATGCTTACTTTGATATATATGAGCCTAGGTATACCGATAATTTATGGCTCCTAGAACAACATAGATGTTTTAATTCCCAAGTATCTTAGAGGTGGATGTAGAGGTTAGATGCTCCTGAAAAATTTGATTTCTAGTCTAGACTATCTTGTATAATGCCTTGACTAATAACAACATGGAAGCTCATCATGGTTTATCTTCTAGTCCATTGGTGTCATATGCATTATTGGAGTTAGAGATGTAATATATTGTCTCAAAGATTATCTTATGGCAAAAGGGATTTGGGAATTATTAGGCTGTCATGATGAAAATAGTGAATCTTAGAGCAAGAATGATATATATATATAAACCCTAAAAATTAATCTTTCAATGAAAAATATCATAAAACTTTTATCTTTAATTTGATAGATTTTGAAAGCTAGAAATGGTGAATGTTTAGCTAATGATTCTTGGCAACTAGCCAAAATCAAATGGTCTATTTTACAACTCTATGATAACATCAATATGGGCTATAATTCCCAAGATTCGTCTCAAAATACCTGTATGGTGGGTTACAATAAGCGTCCATCTACTGTTATAAAGCTAAATGTTGATAGGTGGAGTCCATAGGTAATCTAGGGAGGGCAAGGTTTGGAGGACTTCTTAGAGGGGATGATAGTGCTTGGATCATCGGTTTCACTAGATTTATTGGTTACTTTAATAACTTGCATGCAAAATTAATGGTAATTTACAAAGGTTTATGGGTTGTTTATCATCAAAGACTCAAAATGTATGTGTGAATCAAATCCTATAGTTGCTATTAAACTTGTTACTAACCTCAATCCTCCACTCCACCATTATGCAACAATCATAGCAAACATCCGTGATCTTTAAGCCTTAACTAGGAAACCACCTTTCGCCATATATTATGCAAGGCAAATAGTTGCACTAACATGCTGTAGATACTTAATTTCATTTGGGCCTTTTCTCCAACAATTTCAAATACCTAAGAATGAGAACTTATTAACTGCCTTGTAGGGGGTCGATCTCCTCCAAGTAGTTAGGGCATTTTCAAGATCTATTCAGTCATGCCTAAACTATCGCTTATTTATGTGACAAAAAAATGCAGTTTCGAATGTCAGTAAGAATAAATGTTAGAGAAAAATGATGAATACTAAGGAGAAGAATTAGTTTTCAAATGCCATTTTTTTAAAAGTTTAAACTTTGATCTTAGATATGATATCACGGTCAAAGTTCTTATTTTTAGAGTTTTTGAAAATTTTTCATGAAACTTGGTAAGTTAACAGTCATATATTTTTACCAATACTTGTGTAGTATTTTTATTGATACTCACTCTAAAAACTCTAAAATGTTCAGGAAAAAAATCTACATTGACATTTTATACCCGAGGCATCAAGTTGTCAAATTTAGTACTTAGTTTTGAATTTTTTACAATACCACGAGTGTCCTTCTCATAAAATTGTTTCCAATAAAACCTGCTCCAGATTTCATGTTCTCATCCTTATTATTTTTATTGATTAATGTTTTGAGTAATACATTAAATTTTTTTGGGACATTTATCTTTTAGAATTTTTTTTGCTTTAAATTTTCCTAAGAAGCTTTTTTTTAATTGATTCCTTTCACTAGGAATTTCTCCATGGGTATTTTTATTTGAGCTTTCATATATTAAATATTTTCTTATTTATTTATTTTCCTTTTATGGGCCAAGAAAATTTTTCCATTTCATGGGCTTAAAAGTTTCAAATTTAGATAATGGTCCCTAAAACCTATATATTTTTCAAAAAGTCCAACAAGCTCACCAAGCATATTATATTTTCCTACAGCCCAATAAGTTTATTTTGTATCCTCTGAGAAGCCCATTTGAAATTTTACATGGAAGCCCATTTCTGTCTCTAAAATTATTATTAATTCTTTTGGTTCAAAAATTTTATATGGATATTAATTGGACCTCTCATTTGATTAAGTTTTTAATTGAATTTATCATGTGAAATTTTTATTTTTCAAATGTATAATTTTTTAATTCGTTACAATTTAATTTTTACAATTCATTTTTTCATATGATTCTCAATTAAGATTGATAGTAATTATGATTTTATTTATTTAAGCATTTTCAAAATTATGTTTATATTTATTTTAATTTTAGAATTTGATTACTTAGTTACGTGAGAATTGATTTGGTGGGAATTGAATTTTTCCTAACTAATTAGTTTAATCCTAACTATTCCATTAGGTAAGTTTATCTTAATCATCATGAAGTCTATGGGATAAAATGATGACTCATGCATGATATTATGACAAAAAGACAAAAGCATTAATTGAACCTTATATAAACAAAAAAAATCCAAGAAAGATAAAATCAAAACAATAAATAAATGGAAATTCGGACAAGGGAGATTTTTTTCTCCCTTGGCCAAATCATTCTCTTATAAATAAGGGAGGATGTTTTATTTTAAGCCTAATGGTTCCATAGCAAAAATTGGTTTCCTTAAGAATTTTCAAGCTTTTTCCAAGTTTCCAAACTTTAAAGGTAGTTCTACTTAGAAAACTTTTGATTTTTGTTTATTTGCTTCATATTTCTTCATTTTAGTAAGTCTAGTCATTACTTGTGCTCATGGATTTTGATCCATATTCAAAGGCCAGGTATGAAGGCCATGAACAATTTTTTTGATTTAGTTGATAGATTTGATTTTTCTTAACAATAACTTGATTTTCATCAAGAAAAATATAAGTTTTGTTGTCGAACTTAGTATGTATAATTTTTTGCTATTTTCCTTGGTATTTTCATATTGATTGTTGATAAAGTATGTTTATCTATTCATGTTTATCATGATTTCAAGCATGTTGAAGATGATTTAAGCTTGGTGGAAACTAAGATATATATTTATGTTGTTATTCATGAAACTATATTGCGCAAAAAATTATTCTTCTTGTTGTTGATGAAGGTAGAATATGATTGTGTCCCTTGGATGAATTTTTATTCTTGTTTTAATGATGTTTAGGACTATCTTATGATGATTGAAAGTTATGGGGCCAAAAGAATAATTTCCCAAATTTTTAAAGGTCATGGAAAGGTATTTCCAAGCTTAGCCAAACCTTGGAGGGGTTTTTGTGAAGTTTTTGGATTTTTAAGTTATTTTGTAATCTTAAAAACTTTAAAGGCTAAATTGCAAAAAATAGAAAAAAATTATTTCAAGGCCATCATGCTTGGTTTCATGCTTGATAGGTCTTTCAGGAGTGGTTTCATACATTTTTAACATTTTTAAATGCATTTCATAAATTTTTAGCCTTATAAAGGCCATTTCATAATTTTAGAAAGTTTAAGGACCTATTCGCAAAAATTGCAAACATTTGTTCCAAGGACAAAGGTGCTTGATTAAATGGTTCTAGTTATTTTTGGTGAATTTTCCATGTTAATTTTGATTCGTTTAATATTTGTTTACTATTTTTAAGTCATATAGGGACTAAAGTGAAAAAGTAGAAAAGTTTGGAGTTAGGGTTAAGGGAATTGTTTCAACATCAAATTACCCATTTAGGGTATTTTGGACATTTTAGGAGCATTTTTACCCATTTTGGGCCAAAAAGTAACTTTAAGAAATTTAGGGATCTGTTAGCAATTTTTTGTATTTTAGGTTAAATTTGATATCTATAGTACCCATTTATGGTATAATTATCATTTCATGATTTTTTTTATTCCTTTAGGGTTGCTAGGATGCTTAGGGATATTTTAATAATTTACCTTAGAATTGAGTCCCATGTGGTCGTTAGGATACTTTCATGTCAAAAGTGCATATTAGGGATAGGTTTGTCCTTTCATGATATTTTCCAAGCTTTCAATTTATTGGGATACTTTCACATTAAAAGTACATCTTTGGGACATTTTAGTAATGCTTCTTGAAACTGAGTCCTTTAAGGTCACTAGGATACTTTCATGTCGAAGGTGCACTTTAGAGGAAGTCTTGGTCTTTTCAACCAAACCCGAGTCCTTAAAGTATAGTTTTGTACTTTTGTCAAAACTAGCTCCTAGGACAAGCTTTTATTATTTTGATAAAATTGATTTTTTTAAAAAAGAATAAGACAATGCCTTTAAGTTAAAGTAATACATGGAATATCTTTTACATATGGCAGGGGTTTCGAATGTCATTTTAATAATGAGGTATCCTTAAAATTGAGATTTTTTTAATTGCGTAAACATAAAACATTTCGTGTTCCTTCTGTGCTCTAGTGGGGTGCGAATGATATTTTAATTTTTAAAAATATTAAAAACCCAATCTTCTCAAATGGAATAATAAATTTAGTTTAGGAAATTTTTGAAATATGGAAATTATAATTAAACACTGGATACCAAAATTGAATAATTATTAAGATTTAAATTAATTCATAGTTAATAGGTATTGATTTTTGGGTGTCATGAGAGGGATCGATCTTTATTCGTGATTGTAATCGACTCTCAAACCCTTTCATTTGATTCCTAGTATTAACATGAATCTCGGAGTTTGTTTTCAAGGGTTCATAACCCTTAAAATGCAAACTCTAGTAGGTGACCAATCTCACCTAGCTAAAATAGATTACTGGTGACTCCAAGAAAAATGATTTTTCATAACAATTATTTAGGTTTAAGTTGAGTGCCAGATTCATCTCGATGGCTCAGTCCTTAAACATGAAAAAATAATGACATATATAGGAATAGGGGATTCACCCACCTTTTAAGTCCAATGGGTTGGGGTTTGAGTCCCAACCATGTTATGACATCATGGCGACTCACTAGGGATGAGTTAGAGAGTTAGGCCTAAAATTAACTATATGTTAATTAAATTTTGACTGATTCAGTTTCAATTGATAGTTAATTATAATTCCTAATACTTTTAAAGAAAAAATTGCTTTTCATTATTTTACATCTATCAATCTTGCACTAATCCATTTTTTTGTTTTTTCTTATCTCTTAAGGATTTAGGATAAGGGTCTTATTTTTAGTATTGTGTTACAAAAAGGTTTGTTTATTCCCTTTGCACCCATTGAACATGTACATGTGCATTAGTTTCTCCTCTAGATTTATGGAGGAGGCATAGGTGTAGACACCTTATTTTGTCCGGGCTAATTTTTAATAATCTGGAGTATAGATGTAAGAGGGGGTGGTGAACGTCGCCCGACGAAAAAGGTATTTTTAGGATGTCAAAGAAGGCTTAAGGATCATATCAAAGGTAAATACAAAGAT
>JAQSVH010180665.1:0-12446 GCA_029448705.1 Adansonia digitata | reverse complement strand
GAATTTTGACTATGATATCATCCTCAAAGATAGATTTTCAAAATTTAAAAAGAAATTATTAAAAAATAATTTCTCTTAAATATTCATTTTGTATATCCAAAATTAGAGATCAAAATATGACTTTTTTGTCACGTGAACTTACGGCTATTTAAATTATGACTAAAAAGGTCTTGAAAATGTCTTGTTTGTCTGAAAAAGATCGTTCCCAATGACGATGACCATTAAGTTCTTGGTTTCGAATATTCTGGATTATTGGAAAAGAAACCCGGACGAAATTAGGTGTCTGCAATTGGCATCGATTGGTATGTATCAATTTTGAAATAAACTAAAATAGTATTATCGCATTGCTTCAATTTTTGTATTAGTTCATACTGATCATATCAACCTATATCAACTAGTACCAATCAATACGACATGTATTAATTTGCACTGGTTAGTACAAGATTTTTATTTTTACTTATTTTTAGTTAATTAATTTTTTAACCAATTTGTAATCTTACTTTTTGTATTGATTATTTTTGTGTCATAATTTCATTTAACAATAATTTTGTTCATAAAATTAGATTATTGAACTTGATTAATAATAATTTGTTATAAGATTAATAACTTGCGTGATCCTTGAACTTTAGGGCATATTTTAAACTAGTCCTCAAACTTCAAAACGTATGAATTAAATCCTCAGTTTCAAATTTTCATGTAAATGTGGTCCTTTCGTAAGCAGAACTATTAGAGCAAGCATTAAAATGCCAAATGGCATGTTATGTGATTGTTGATGTTATCCATTCCTTTTATTTTTTCTATTGCCTTTATTTTTTTCCTTTCAATTTATATTTTCTTTTCTTTTTATAAATAAATACAAAAAATGATATTATAATTTGAATTAATTTGTGAAAAAATAATTAATTTATAAATATATAGAATATTTATTTCAAATTAACTTTAAAAACTTATTTTTAATTTTTTTTTTGTTTCTTGTTTTTCATTTTATCTTCTTGATAAATAAATTAAAACATGATTAAAATTAATTTTATAAGTTACAAAAAAATTTTAAATATATAAAATATTAATTTAATTTAATTTTCTAATTTTTTATTTCTTCTTAGATTATATTTTTTTTCCCTACCTTATAAATAAATTCAAAAAATAATTAGTTATAATATTATAATTTTAATTAATTTTTAAAAAGTAAATAATTTATCAATAATTTATTTCCATTAATTTTACAACAATATTTAAAGCTTTTTTTTTACTTTTTATATTTTATATTTTTATTTTTTGTTTATAAATAAATAATTAAATTCAAAAATAAATATTTATAATAAATATAAAAATACTTATTTACCTTAAATAGGAGGATTTTTAACTCTCGACCGTAGAAGAAAAGAGATTTCAGTCTTCACTCCCGGTTTGACATAAATAAACATAGATTTTTGCTTAAATGAATGTAAATAAATATTTATAATTTAATGAATGATTTCATTTTGAAAATTTAATCTTAAATTATAATATAAATTATTATTTGTTTTTATTTATAAATAAGAAAAGGGAAAAGGAAAAAAAAGAGACAAAGTAAAAAAAAAAAGTCGAAAGATTTTTATAAAATTAATGAAAATAATTGCTTTATATTTTTAATAAATTAGTAATTTTTATAAAAACAATTTTTATTTTATTTTTCTGCATTTATTGTAAAGAGGATAAAAAGAAAAACATAATAAAAATATTAAAATGTAGAAAATTAATATAAATAAATATTTTACATTTCATAGATTATTTAATATTTATAAAATTAATCTAAATTATAATATAAAAATTATTAATATTTTAGTTAATTTATAAAGATGATGAAACAGAAAAAATTAAAAATAGTTTTATAAAATTAACTTTAAATATATATTTTATATGAATATAAATTAATTATATTTTCAAAAATTAATTCAAATTATAATATAAATTATTTTTTTAGTTTTTAAATTTATTTATTAAAAAAGAAAAGAAAATAAAAAATTTGAAATAGAAAACAGGATAAGAAAAAAAAAGAAGAAAAAGGAAAAAAAAAAGATCACATTAGTTACGGTTTTACTAATAGTAGGACCAAATTGATACAAAACTTTAAAATTAAGAACTTGATTGATACGTTATGAAGTTTGAGACATGAGTAATTAACCTTTTATTATATATTTTAATATTTTTTATATTTATTTGATGTTTAAAAATCTTGCAATATTTGTTATTATGATTTTAAAATTTATTATTTGCATATATAGATATATATGTAAATCATGTAGGTATATTAGCATGTATATACAATATATATTTGGATCAACTTCAGAAACCTCTGTGGTTTTAGCTAAAATTATTTAACCCTTATTCTATAAAAATTATTACTTATCACCACATGATTTCATTTCATCCAAAATCTACTAAATATTGTTTAAAAATTTAGGTGAAATATTCATTTTACCTTTGTAAATCCTAACAATGCTCATTTACAGTGATAAGAGTAAAATAGACATTTTACGTAAATTTTTAGTGGCGTTAAACATACTTTTGATGAAACTAAACTACAAAAATATGAGTAATGATTTTTAAAGCACAAGGGGGTTAAGTGCCTTTGTTAAAACTCAAGGATTTTTTTTTTTTTAAGTTTACCTTATATATTTTATTAGGTCGCTTGAAAATAGGCTATATATAACATAAAAAAAATATTATGACTTGAAAATATGGTAAAATGTTTGAAATTATATATTGAATTACACTATATATTTGAGATAAAAAAAACTATATACCAAAAAAAAAGACAGATCCATCATTTTGAATATCTATGCTATTAATAAAGTATCTAACTGAATTTGGTTTTATTGAGTCAACTGACATCAACTTAATTAGAAAATTACAAAAAAAATTCAAATCTTATAAGTTAAATAATAATATTATAAGGATATTTATGTTTTTTAATTATTTTATATAATACAATTTTCTTAAAAAAACTTTTCACTTTTTTTAAAGAAAATCAACCACTTTTTTACTTACTAATTTTTAAGAAAAAATAATTTTATAAAAAAATAAAAAACGCAAGGATACTTTAACATTGGAGAAAAACAAGGATTTCGATGAAAGGTCAGATGGATGGGAGATTAGCAATGCAAAGGGTTCGGAGGGTCAACGATAAGGTGATAGTATCATTATTCATTGATGGACTCTCAGAATGTGTCCAATACCAAGAACTGTTCGATTACTTTAGCTAGTTTGCAAAGGTTTATGATCTTTTTATCTCTTACAAACATAGGTTGGGCAACGAAGACATCTTTGGATTCATTCGAGTGCCAGTTGTACACACCTAATTTTGTCCAGGCACTTTCTTCGGTAATCCTAAAATATCTGAGACCAATAATTAGGTAATCATCCTAATGGAAGTTGACCTCCTCTAGTTAGTCTGGGTGTTTTCAGGACCTATTTAATCATATCTAAATGGTCGCTTATGCATGTGATAGAAAAATCGACATTTTGAGGGTCGTAGAAAACAAATCTTGATTAGACAAGACGAATATTAAGGTAAAAATAGTATTTAAATCCATTCTTTCAAAATTTTAACATTTATTTCTACATATAATGCTAAGGTCAAATTTTTCATTTTAAGGGATTTTTTTGAGATTTCTCATGAAATTTTGATAGTTGATCATCTTTATTTTTACCAATACCCATGTAGTATTTATGTCAATACTCATCCCAAAAAAATATTCAACAAAAATCTATATTAGCATTTTATACCACGATGTGTCAAGTTATCAAATTTAGTCATTAAGTTTGAATTTTTCACAATATCATGGTATCATTCTCGCAAAATGTTTTTGGTAAAATTTTCATTTTTATTATTTTTATTAATTAAAATATTGAGTGTATTGAATTTAATCCATTTTTATAAAATTAAATGTATTTTTGGAATTTTCTCGATTCCAAAATACGATCTTTTCATATTTGTAAAATTTTTCAGAGTTTAGAATTCTAAACATATTTCAATAAAATAACTTAGATATAGCTTTTTCAAATTCCAATTCATTTTTATTAAATATCAATTTTCTTTCATAAGGATTTTTCTTGTAAAATTTTTATGAATTTGAAATTTTTAATTGCCTTTTTTCTTGTACATAAAATTTCTCAAAATTCTTCTTGGAATTTTATATGGAAACTTTATTAGTTTTATTTTTTAACGAGCTAAAATTTATTT
This sequence comes from Adansonia digitata, assembly GCA_029448705.1. Taxonomy (NCBI): domain Eukaryota; kingdom Viridiplantae; phylum Streptophyta; class Magnoliopsida; order Malvales; family Malvaceae; genus Adansonia; species Adansonia digitata. Next base: position 8,221 of record JAQSVH010180665.1, on the reverse strand, counting down.
ATTTTTTCATTTCATGGGCTTTAAAACTCAATAATTTTCATATGGACCCAATAAGGCTATTAACTTTTGTCATCACGTGCTAGGCCTTTAAAACTTTGGACGATCCGAAGGGCATAGCGTACTTGACATAAAAATAAATGATGGTTGGTTATGGTCGAGCCTTTGGGCTATCCCTTGATTGGGATTTGGATTAGGCGTGATAATATAAAGGGGATAGAGATCGTCAGACGAGGTGCTTATCCAATTGGACTCGGATAGGCACCACGAAATAGCCATAAACTTACAATCGCCACTGATCATTTTAGGCTAGGCAAGATCGGACGCCTACTGAAATTATTAATATGAGTTACAAAACTCGAAACATTGATCTCATCTGGGATGATTCGAGGGCAAATAAAACACTGTTAGAAAGGTAATTCGATGCCCTTTAAAGGAAACATATTAGAAAAATCAAAGGAAATATTTTGTAGCTCGAAAATATTTTTCAAGTTTGGACTACAGTGTTATTGGAGCAAAAACAGAGGGATTATTCGATTTCTCATTTTTTCAAAGATAGACTTAGGCCTAAGACGTCCGAACGTCCATGATAGAAAGTAGCATGGGCTTCACATGTTCATTCCACAATCTCGGAGGAGTTTGGGATGATGAAATAACCCGTTGACCATGTCACCAAAAGGAACATAAGGCTCAAGATCATGGATTAATACTAAAAAGGATTTCCCTTTTTTTTAAGAAAAATAAACTTATTTCACCATGAATCCAGAGCTGAAATATTGATTTGCCTCTAAGTTTGGGAGACCAATTTGATGAAAATATTAAGTTTATGCTATTCTTCATCTATTGAAGGTAACATGAACTTAACTTGGGGATGTTTCTAAAAATCAGTTTGTAAGAAACAAGTAAGCATGTTAATGGAGATATCATGAACAAAATATAGCACATACAAAGATAAACATGGATTGAACATGCAAACGTGCAAAAATGAAATTTTGGCATGGAAATAGGTGACATAGATGCAAGAAGATGACAAATAGGGTGCATAGAGATGATAAAAACATGTTTATATAAATGGGTGGATGTTGGAGTTATCAAGCAGCATTTTTATTTCAGGAGCCTCCTTAAAACATAAGAAAAATATTTGAACATACCTAAGATAAATTAAGGTGACCATTTAAATGTGAAATGGATATGTGAATATCGAAGGAATGTGGCAAAATATGCATGAAAAGAGGCTGTAAGATGATGAAAATGACGTATGGTGAGTTTATATATCTAACAACATCAAGGTATCAAGAGGGTCATCAAGATCCTAGGACTACCATAACCAAGGCAACAAAGATGCATGGGAGTATTAGGAGGGTCATGGCAGCATGAAAGGTTCATTAAAATGAAATGGATGATCAAAACAAAAAATATATGGAACAAGGTAAAAATATAACAACAAAAGCTTAAAGTTTCCTCCTTTTTTAAAGTAGTGACTTTCAACTCAGTTCCTTCCCTTTTTTTGCTATTGTTTAGCAAGAAAAGGGTGAAAGGAAGAAGTTTTCTAGTACTATGGTTGCTGATAGGGTGCTTTGAGGATGAAAGTGTGAAAAAGGTTGAGTTTTTGAAGGTATTCTGGTAATGGTTTTGGGGAGCTACGGGAATAAAGGTTAGTTGAGGGTGAAAGGCAATAAAATAGTGTTTTTGGTGAGTTTTTGAAGCTAGAATGGCTGGAGGATTTATGGGGATGGATGAAGAGTTATTTAGGATTGCTGGAGAATTTCTTTGACAGCTAAGAGTTTTTTTTTTAGATCGCTAGGAGTGTTTGATTCAATGCTCAGCCCTTACTTTTAGAAGACCATGCCAGGGCATTTTTTATTTTTTCCCTTCTGCACCAGGCGACATCTCCAGCTACCATGCTCAGCTGGCTCTCTTCTTATTGGTTCTGCCATGTTGAGCAAGAAGGCAGAAAGGTTATGACAGCCTGCAAGTGGAGATATGGTTGCCACACCCTCTTACACCCATATATTTTATGAAAGTGACCTTTGTCATTAATTATTTGGGCTCCAAAAATTTGTTTGAATCAGTTATTGAACCCATAGTTAAGGTTTGCAATGTTTTATGATAGTTCCTTAGTGCAAAAACATGTTTAAATTGGGTTTTCGAAAGGTAAAAAATGGCTCGAACTAGGAAAAAAAATGCCTTGGTGTATCGATACAAAACATGTTGTATTGATACACAAGGTACTTTTTACTCCTGAGTATCGATACAATGAGCTGTGTCTCAATATTAAGAGCAAAAAATATTTCTAGTCTCGAGACTTAGAGGCCTATATCGATATAGCAAAAAATATTTCTAGTTGTATCAATACTTATGCTTGTGTATCAATACATTTTGCCAAAAATCATAACTTTGGCTACTACTAAGGTCTGTATCGATACAAACATGTTAGATTTTATTATCCAAGGAATAGAGTCTGCTACACATGAACATTAAAACATAGCAACCTAAAAATGTTGCTATGTTAAACAACCAAAATAGATAATATTTACATTCAATTAATAAGAATCAAATGAGTTACTCCCATGTTGTACATAGTTTTATGTTGATTGGATCAGCAATCACCTTTCTAGCTCATACTAATCCCTTTCTCACAATCTCCTGTATGTTATCTAGTACTTCTTACTTAAAGCTCTACTGTTATCTGAATTACCTGCAATTTTTTTCCCTCTATATTGCATAGATATATGCATTCCAAGCTAATCACAAGATAATGGAAATGTAAGACTTTTCCTTAAGTTTTCTAGCTACCCATTATAGTTCATATTGTCGTTCCCCTACTATTCTTTGTAGCTGACTAAGTTAACAAACTCCTTTCCAAACTTTCTTAGAGAACTCACAACCAAAGAACAAATGATTTCATGTTTTTTGCTATGTGTGACAGAGAACACAACTCCCTTTAATATTCATTCCCTATGATATCAACATATCCTTGGTAGGCAATCTATTAAGAATTGCCATCCAAGAAATGAGGGAGTGCTTATGTACATGGAATGGGAACCAAATAAGCCTATTCCATTGCACATTTTCTTGCTTGTGCCTCAGTTCATCCCAAACTTTAGTTGTTGGATATTTTTTCTAGGAATTCCAAAAACTTCTGAACTATTCTATTGAGAAACCAACGGTTATGAGATCCCCCTCAATTGCATAATTTTCTTCTAATTCCAACTACTGCCATGCTTTACAAGTGCCTACCATAGAGACCTTTCTTTTAACTCGTAGGCTTCAATCTAAGCTATCCACAGTGATCTAACTTGAATGAGGATGGACCATAAGTGCTGCATTATGCAGGCCCTATTCCCTGTCAGTAGGTCCCTTAGTCCTAAAACCACCTTCAATTCTTAGATAACAAATAGTGCTCTAACTTATTTTTGCCCCATTTGTTGCACCCTCTCGATATAACTCGAGTATAACTGATTTATTCTTCAAGTAACAACTTTTGGAATAATAAAATGTCTACACCAATAGGTTTGCACTTGGAACAGCACTAACTATATCAATTGAAACCTGCCAGCAAAAGACAATTGCTTGGTAACCCAGCAATTAATTCTAGAAGATATCTTCTTAATTAGTGGACAACAATCCCTTTTTGTTAATCTTTGAGTGACAAGTGGAACTCCCAAGTATCTAATAGGAAGATAGTCCAATTTGAACCCAGTCACTTTATGAATTTCCTGAAACTCATCCGGAGGTATACCTGTTAAGAAAATCTTATTTTTTGTAGTATTTAGCTGTGAACTTGAGAAAAGATAAAACTGATGCAAGATGTATTGTAGAAAAGATAAGAAAGCTTGATCTTATGGCATTTAGGATGATAATTAAAAAGACCAAAGCACAGATCTTCATCCAAAAGCTTGGACAAAATGTCCATAACTATCATAAATAGATATGGGGATAAGGGATCCCCTTGCTTGATGCCCTTTGCGCCTTTGGAATAACCGACAAGTCCCCTATTAATTAAAATGGAAAATTTAAAGGACGTTAGACAGCTCTCAACTTATCCTATAAACTGGGCTGGAGACCTCATAGCTAATATTATTGTAAGAATAAAATCCCAGTTCAAAGAGTCGAAAGCCTTATGCAAATCAATCTTGATAGCATATCTTGGAGAGATTGTAGATCTTCCATATCCCTTTACCAACTCTTGAGCCATTAAGATATTATTAGAGATGCTCTGCCCTTGTACAAAGGCACTTTGATTCCTGGTGATCAACCGAGTCAAAAACTTAGACATTATATTGGCCAAAATCCTTGTAATGTATTTATAAATAACAGAGCAATAAGCTATTGGTCTATAATCTTTAATGCTACTTAGACTTTGGCTTTTAGAGACCAAGGCTACAGTAGTAGAATTAAAAGTTGGCAGTAGTTTCGTGGTTTAGAAGAAATACAAAATAGCTTTAGTAACTTTTTCCCCTACTATTGTCCATGCACACTTAAAAAAATGAGCTGAAAATCCATCAAGTCCTGGAGTTTTTTTCCAAATTCTGCCCAAAGATGGCCTCTTTAACTTTCTGTGTGATGACTGGAGATTACAATTCATTCTAAGCTTCATCAATTAATGAAACTTGCAAAAGGTTTTTTAGAATGTGCACAGAACAGCCAAGCACTTGGTTATCAATTATACCTATCAATTGTTGGAAGAATCCCACAACTTCTTTTAAGATTTGATCAAAACTTTCAAGTTTTATTCCATCCTCCAAAACTAAAGTTCTTATGGTGTTTTGGCTTTGTTTTGCAAATACCATATTATAAAAAAACTTTCTATCAAGATTTCCCTTCTATATCCATCTAACTAGATTTCTGCCTATAGTAGCTTTCTTCTACTAAAACTAGTTTCTTGAGTTCAATGCTCAATTACTTTTCTTTTTCCACCATCTGGATTGACGGTTGCTGAAACAAGTTTAAAACTTGGATAGCCTCCAACTTCTTCCTCTTCTTTTGCATTTTGCCAGTACTATCTCTAAAATGAACTTATTGGATTATCATAGCTCTAGTTTTAGTCTTTTCAACTTTTGAAACAGTCTGCACATTGGGTTGCCAGCAACAAGCATTGCCCAAAAGTTAGCAACAATCTTCAAAACTCTAGGTGCCCTATCCAAAAATTAAAAATTTTAAAAGATTTTGGGGGAGAAAAAGTTACACTATTCAGCTTAACAAATATCAGACAATGATCAAAGACCTAAGGGGGCAAAAACTCTATGCATGAATGAGCAAATTTTGTATGCCATGTCTGATTTACCAGAACTCTATCAAGCTTCCTTGCAAAAAATCTTTCATATTGGTGATTTGACTAGGTAAAAATTCATCCCGGACTTGCATGATCATACACAAAAAGGTGGTGAATACAATCTTGCAATTGTTTTGAGTCTGTGTTAAGAGCTTGAGATCCTTGAAAGTTAGAGCTTTATGAAGGACATGCAATAATATTAAAGTCTCCAACTAAAATCCATGGATCTTCTTGCACTGTGTACCAAAGATCCACCAAGTGCTTTTATAATATTTTCTTTTCACTGCTGTTATTACTCCCATAAATTATTGTTTTTGCCTGAAGTGTCGCAGATGTTCCCAGATTTGCAAGTAGTGCAACTATCGAGTTATTTGTCCGATCATAATGCTATTATGCCTATGTCAGAGAAAGTTGATTAGGCTTATGTTCCATTTAGATTTTACAGTCATTGGTTCTTGGAAAAAGATTTCAACAAAGTGGTGGTAGAGGTTAGAATATTGAGTCAAGTAGTGACATTTCATCCAAACTTCAAAAGTTGAAAAAAGCATTTAAGTCATGGCAATTGACCAAAAAGTCTAGTTTAGAAGATATACTAGCCTTAATTGATAAGAAATTGAACATGACGACACTAAATGGCTCAATGGGTCAGTGTCAAAGGAGGACGTCACGACAATGATGCTTCTTAAACTGGAGTGTGGAATTTCTTTAGGTTAGAGCATCAGTAGTGGAAATAGAAGCCATGGTTGACTTGGCTTCAAAACGGCGACAAGAATACATGCTCTTCCATGCTACGGCTCAAATACAGAGGCAGTATAATAGCTTGGAGAAGATTACCCATTATGGGCAGGTTTTAAATGAAATGAGTGTTATTTGGAGACATGTGTTTGATCATTTGCAAGGCACTTCATTATAGAGAAGGACATGTTGACTGTTACAACACGTAGATATGATTTTAGAAGGATTATGGAGGAGCAATAAACTATGTTGGAGGAGGCAGTATTTGAAAAGAAAATTTGGTTGGCGGTTAATGAGTGTGGTAGTTCTAAGGCATTGAACTTGGATGGTTTCAGTATGGCATTTGTCTAATAAAAGTGGGAAATTTAGCCAGGGAATATTATCATTTTTACCAAGGAATTTATGAGAATAGGCAAAATATTATGATGTGTTAAGGCTACTTTTATTACATTGATTCGGAAAATACAATCACCAAATTTAATTACGGAATTTCGTCTGATTTGTTTGGTTGGATGCTGTATAAAATTATGGGGAAGTTACTAGCAAACAGGTTGAAGAAGGTGATAGTCGGGATGATAGGTCTTCTCCAATTAATGTTCATCAAAGGACATCAAATATTGGGCAACGTCCTAATAGCGAATGAGGTAGTTGATGGAATGAAAAAAAGCAAGTAGAAAGCTTTTCTTTTAAAGCTAGATTTTGCAAGGCATATGATTGTGTTTATTGGGATTTTTTTAATTACGTCTTTAAATCGTTTGGTCTTTGGTTTTGAAGCGGAAATGGTAGAGGTGGCAATTGGATGGGTTTGGGCGAGTTAGGGTCATGTCATTTTGGGTTAAGTTTTTTCGGATTCAGGTCTATTCGGGTTCGGGTTCTTTCGGGTCCCAGCCAATTCAGGTTGGTGCCAATTCGAGTTCGTGTTTGGGTTCAGGTCAGGTTTGGGTAGAATATATTTTACATCATTTTTTATTGTATGTTAAATATAATCACTTTTACGTAATTTTGAATTCTAAGTTCAGGCCTGAATTGGCCCTGTCCGGCTTGAAAAAAATCTTAGTTCAATTCTATGGGCCTAGCTGTGGCTCAAAAAAATTTTGAATTCTAAGCTCAGACAGAATTGGCCTGGTCGACTCATTTAAATACAAATCGTTGTTCATAATATTAAAAAAATTACTTATATATTAAAATTTAGATATTTTATAATCAAATTTAAATAAAAATATATTATTTTGTTTAAAAAACATTATTTCAGGTCAAGCGTGCTTGAAACTTAAAATTTAAGACTTGAGCCTGATTGTGTCGGACCTATTGTGTTGGGCAAGCTGTCTGGCCCATGGTAAGTCTAGTTGTTAGTCTAACACGTAATTTTTTTTCCATTTTTGATATGGTATCATATATTATGACTTTTATATTTTTTTAATTTATCTTATTACTTTGTTATATTATTATCAGACTATAATTATCATTACTTGAAATAATAATAATAATAATTTCAAATACTACTAACATGCATAAACTCTTAATATTTAATGAGTTTAACTAATTAAATTAGAAAAAGTGATAAATGAATGATATATTTTATTGACAATACTTTCAAAGCTCATGATACGATTTACTTTTCAATAAATTATTATTTTATCATATATAGACCGAGTTCTCATATTTTATTTTAGACTAGCCCGACTTGACTTATAATAGTAATTTAAAATTAAAATAACATATATTTTATTTAAATTTAATTATAAAATATATAAATATTAATAAAAATATTCTTTAATGTGCTGAACAGTAATTCTAGCTTGAACAGGCGGGTCTAAGAACATTAAATAAGGGCCTGGGCTTGAGATTTTAAAAAATTCGAGATGTGGCCCGGCCCAACCCATGAGCAAGTTTAATCATATATAGAATATAAATTAAGTTTTTAATATTTAATTAAATTACATATAATATTAATATTTAATACTTAATATTTAATATTTGATTCATTTTTGACATGGTATTATCTATTATGGCTTTCATATTTTTTAATTTATTTTATTACTTTGTTATACTATTATCTAACTCTAATTATCATTACTTGAAATAATAATAATAATAATAATATTCAAAAAAGTATTTAAAATTTTATTATTGGCATATATAAACTCTCAATAGTTAATGAGTTTAACTAATTAAATTAAAAAAATATGATAAATCAGTAATATACTTTATCGA
>JAQSVH010180594.1:0-12095 GCA_029448705.1 Adansonia digitata | reverse complement strand
AAAACCTTGTCTTATTAGTCTACATCAAGTACATTGAATGCCCTACATTCTAAATCAAAAAGGATAGGTAAAGGAAAAGTTTGGGATAAAACTAGAAAGGATTTGCGGCAAAGCAAAGCCTTCAGAGGAAGGGCAGCTTATGCTATGCCATCATTTCGGATTTTCGACAAAAAAAGGTTTCAATTTCTTTTAACCATACTTTTGAAGCATATAATTCATAGTGCTTTTATTCATTTTATATAGACTGTCAAAGCGAACTCATGTTTTCACTCCATTTTCATTATGAGATGCATCACATCAAGATCTATTGCTCGAACCAAATCAAACCAAAGTTATTGAAGGTCCTAGATCATGTTAAATAAAAGAGTACCAAAGGCACCTTATAATTTCATAACAAAAAATGAAAAATTGGTTATAGAGATTTCATGTGGTCAAAAATAATTAGGTCAGATTTGGAAGGGAAATCAAGGTCTTTTACCTTTTTAATCAAACCTTTTTTCTTAATAAATAGTCAAGCCTTAGAGCAAAATTAAGATTTTTACTTTTAAGTTGAATTTATTTTCCTAAAAATAGATCGATCCTTGATGCAAAATTAATGTCTTTCTCTTTTTAAGTCAAACGTTCTTTCCTAAAATTAGGTTGAACCCTAGAACATAGTTGAGGCTTTTTTCTCTTTAAGTTAAACATAGAGACAGTTCAAGCTTGAAAATGTAGTCTAGGTCTTTTATCCTTTATCTTTTTTATTTTTGTCATTCCTTATAAAACTTGAAGTTGCACCAAAACTATCTCACTTTGTTTTTTTCTATTTTCAAGCATTCAATGGATTTCATCGTGCCCAAGGCAAAATGATGTATATAGTCTTTGCGTTGTTCTTGATCCTTAACAATAGTCAAAGAGGGGTAACTGTAGATACTTAATTTTGTCTCTGCTCTATGGACTACGTTTAAGCATCCCAATCATCACCAAAGCCATTCCTAAGCCCAGAATTAATATAGATAATTTAAAACCAAGGTAAAAGTGATTGGACCATGCAATCGAATGAAACATGCAAAATCCAATAACTATAATGATACCTTACCCTACGATATCGATACCTTGGCTCCAATGGTTAAAATTTTTTAAATTAAAGCTTGTATTGATATCTTATACTGATACAGGGGCTTGACAGTGTTAAAAATTGATTTTAAAGCACTTATGTATCGATACATTACCTAATGTATTGATACATTAGCCAAAGTATTGATTTATTATGGCAGTGTATCAATATGTGTCGCTAACTTAGTGTATCAACCATTTTATTTTAAATTCACCATACTCTTTTTCTATGATTTTTCTAATAAATTTTGCTCCAAAACTTATTTAATTTGAGGGCAAGCTAAATTTAAATGGACTTCGATCAATTGATACATGAATTTTATTTTTTGGACCTTTTTTTGTTTAATTACAAATTGGGCCAATTTCTAATTCATTTAGAGGTGGCCTAATAATGAAAAAAATGATAGAATTTAAGGACAGTTTGATAATTAGACAAGGGTAAGGGCAATTTTGGCACACAAAAATGGCATTTTGGTTAGATTAAAGAGGAGAATACAAGGATGGCCACTAGGGAGCTTATTTACTCCCAAACTAAGAAGTCCTTAACCAATAAGAATTAAACAACCATTTTGTTTAGGATAAGGAGACCATTTTCTAGTAATAAAACACAACAAAAATGCCCATCGAGAGTTTCAAGCAATATGTCCAATGGTGGAGAAATGAAGCTACTCACAGATGCTAAGCATATTAGGCATAGCCATACAGTTGTGCAAGCTTTAATGATACTTACTTGAAAGTAACTAAGAATATCATAATCTTATTACAAATAAGCCTATAAAAATATGAGATAGAGTTTTAGTGATAAACATTGCCATGTTATACAACTGATTATTGGGAAGGCCTTGGATTCATTATATGGGAGCAATCCCGTCATCACTATATCAAAATTTGAAGTTTTTGATTAGTGACAGGGTTATCGGTATTAGTAGAGAGGCATATATCATAACTACAAACTCTATTTAAACCCTTTAGGTTAACCAAATAAGAATGCCCACGAATCATCCTTCCATTATTTTGAATTTGTTAATGCTACATTTATGAAGAAAGGATTACTATTAGTCATCGAGGAATACTTGCATGGGGTTAAAGTTGAGCATTGACAAGGTTGTCGCCAGAAAAAGATTAGGAAAACACTTTTCGAGTATAATAAGAAGCTTAAAACTTTTCAACAAAATCAAGAAAAAAGGGTTTCATTTTAAGCCTAATGCAGAAAAGAGGAAATATATTGAGAAAGCAAGAGAAAAACATTGCCATGATATTGGAAAAGTTTGTCATGATATTGGAGAAAGAATTAGGATGGGACACGATGACATTCCGTCCATTATAGGTAATTTTCTACTTTGAAAGGCAGATGGATTTGAATCAAAAAAAGATTATTAGTTTTAAATATATGTTCATCATTTAAAAAAAAAGCATTCGACAACTTCTGAATCAGTGCCATAGATAAAAATCCAAAAAGATTTGAAGTAAGCGATAAGATACTCAAGCTGACTAGATTTGATCTGAACTATTGGACCATGGCTAAAATTGCTGTAATTTTTAAGTCTTTTTCAAAGTAATGCTAAGAACTAACCCTACGTGCTTCTGCCCAAAGACATGTGAGGATCTTTTATATAGACTTCCTCTTATCAATCATTATTAATAAAATAACAAGTACTGATGCATTTCATTATTGTGTCACATTTATTTTAATTTCCATTAGTGGAAATTTTTGTACATAGTTTTTGCCTATATTATTTTTTCCTCACCCATTTTTGTGTCTTAATGAAAATGACATGGGTAATCCTACCAACATTTTAGAGATCGATTTTAAAAGGCCAATTTATGGCGATGAGGATGATTTCGATGAGAACCTTCAAGAAAATTCTGTACCCCCTGATCTTTTAAAGCTAATCGAATTAGGAAAGAATAGATTTTGTTCCATGAAGAACCGATCATAACTAGAAATTTTGGGAATAAAAATGGATATGAGGGAATTTAAAATTAGAACCTAATAGCCTTTTCTTCTAGAAAAAAGTTAATATCACTCATTTAAGAATAACGAGATGTATTTGACTAGTTTTATCAAGATATGCCTAGACTATAACCCACTATTGTGGTCCACAAAATTCCCTAATGCCAAAATACAAACCGGTCTAACAAAAATTAAGGATGATTAAATCAAAAATGCTTTTAAATGTCAAAAGAAGATAAATAAGCAATTTGAAGCAATGTTCTTAAAAATAGCGAAATAGACTGAATGGGTGGTAAACATAGCCCCCGTCCCTACAAAAAATGGCGAAGTAAGAACATCTATTAACTAGCAAGATTTAAACCAGGCCAACGTAAAAAGATAACTCCCGTTACCCCACATAGACACCTTGGTGGACAACATAGCAAAGAATTCTCCATTCTCCTTCAAAGATGAATTCTTGAGTTATAACCAAATTAAAATGACACCTAGTGACATGGACAAAACCATATTAGGTGACCATGTGGGGCACATCCTACTACAAGGTATGCCCTTTGAGTTAGAGAATATTGGGTAACATACTTAAGTGAGCTAACGTGATATTACCCTATGATTTAAAAGATAAGGAAATACAAGTCTATGGAGATGACATAATCACCAAATCACCTAGAAAGATTAAGCATGTCATTAATCTTTAGAAACTTTTCAACCTATTGAAAGTTTCAACTTAAGCTAAACCTTATTGTAGAAACCTAATTTGGTCCAAGACTCCATGGATTATATTCAAGCATCTTAATCATCATGAAAGCTATTTAACCATGCCTAGAATTAATATGGTTCATCCCAGACTAAGATATAAGTGACCAAGGAGCCAAAATTAAGGAAAATATGCAAAACCTACCAACAACCAAACTTTTTAAAATTAAAACTTATATTGATACCTATTATCAATACATTAGGCCAAGTTATCATACATCATGGTAATGTATCCACACCTTGGTACTAATTTAGAAGATAAGTCATTTTGTTTTAAAATTTTTATACTCTTTTTCTATGCTTTCTCTAATAATTATTGCTATGATTCGAGAACAGGCTATGTTAGATTTATTCATTTAAATGGTAAGTCCATTTATCGATTCATTTTATTTTTAGTCCTTATTTCATTTTATTGCGTATTGGGTCAAATTTTTAATCTAATTAAGGAAAGCCTAAAAAAGATAGGTTTTAGGGATATTCCATGTGATAATTGAACTAAGGAAAATGCAATATTGGCTCCTAAAAATGGCATTATTGTTACTTTTAAAAGGTGGACTACATAGTGGCCAATACAGATAAAGGGAGATAGAGCTTTTAAAAGCTAACAAGGGCTAGAAAAGTCATTGGGCATATGACACAGTATTGCAAGGCAAGCACTTGTACTCGAACATGTAAAAGAGAAGAGTAAGAACCTAAAATGGCTAATAAAGTTTGAGTGGTTAAATGAGCTTAAAGAGGTTGATAGGGGCCCAAAGAGGAACTAAGCTGTGAACGGTGCCATGAGGTGAGTACTCATGCACAAACGTGTAAGAAATAAAGAACTTTAAAAGGTTGATTGATGAAGAACCGATATGTGAAGATGGAGTTAATGCACAAGAGCTTAGAGACTTGTATGTGCCAAGCAAACTGATCACACAAGCAAGGGCAAAGCGTATTCAACAAGCTATAGAGAGTTTGGTCGTTGCTCATAAATACTTAGACATAAAAGGTTCCAATAATATGGGCTTTATTAACCAAGGATTCTATTTTAATTAGGTCATAGAAAGATTACTTTTTGTCAACATATGAACAGCTAAATGAAGGCCCAGCCTTGGCTAAAGCAAACCTAGGAAAAATGTTTTAGTGTATGGAACAAGCCTAAAAGGTTTTACCTTTGACACTAACATCCTTGAAGTCAACTTTCCTTTTGACAAAATTATTTTTGATTATAGTCAGCTTCCTTTTTTATCCTTTTTAGCTTTAGGAAACTAAATTTAGATTGATTTTCAAGATTATTAACTTTCTTATTTCCTGTTTTAGGCAACTTTCCATAATCTTTTATGACTTTTTTGGTTTTTGTTTCATTAAGTGAGTGCTTTTTAGTCATTCAAGATAAAACCCTAGGTTTATTTAAATGCTATTTCACACTTATTGTATGACAATTATGAAATTTAAATGTATTTTTCTATGAGAGGTTTTCTTTCTTGTTCTTCATTGAACTCGTAATAAATGATCAAGTTTTGATAATTTATGAATTTCAAACTCCATTGATATTATAGGTTCATGCTTCTTCATAAACAGCAGCTCAAGAATCTTGTTTCTTGATATTATTTGTTCTTGTTTTTTTCACAAACAATGGGTCAATAATTTTTTTTGTTTAAATCTATATTTGGCAATCCCGGGTTTGAATCAATATTAATGGTCAGGTTTTACAACTCTCTTTGAGGTTTGCATCATTAATAGGGGATTAAAGAGGCATTTGACATGTGAAATAGTGTTGCAAGTGAGTACTTACACGCAAACATGTAAGAGAGAGCCTAAAAAGGTTAATAAAGCCTGAAGAGGCTGATAAAGTTTGAAAAGGTTTAGTGTGTGTAGACATCTAATTTTGTTTGGGCCATTTCTTGGTAGTTCTAAAGTATCCGAAACTAAGAGCCTAGAGACCGCCCTTGTAAATGTTAACTTCCTTCAAATAAAGTGAATATTTTCAAGACTTTTTTAGTCATGCTTAAATGGCTACATATGCACGTGACAGAAAAGTACAGTTTCAAAGGTCATAAAGGACAATTCTTACATAGAAAGAAAAATATTCAAGTTAAAAAAATTAGTTTTTAACTTTATCTTTTTGAAATTTTGGAATTTATTGCTGCATAGGATGTTATGGTCAAATTTTCCCATTTTTAGGAGTTGTTCAAGAATTTTTAGTGAAATTTTTAGAGTTGACTATCGTATATTTTTATCGATACTTATTTAATATTTATGCCAATACTCACTCTGAAAAATTAAAAATATTCAAGGAAAAATATGTATTAACATTTTATATCACGAAGTGTCAAGTTGTCAATTTTGGTACTTAATTTTAAATTTTTTACGGTACCGCTAGTGTCATGCTTATAAAATATTTTCTAATAAACATTGTACCGGATTTCAAGACTTCATCTTTATTATTTTATTGATTAACATTTTGAGTAATGTGCTTAATTCAATTCACTTTCAAAAATTTGAATGTATTTTTGGAATTTTTCTCAATTCTAAAATATGAACTTTTTCTTATCTGCAAAATTTTTTAAGAGTTTAGAATGAAATAACTTGGAAATAACTTCTTGAAATTCAAATTCATTTTTATCAAATATTAATTTTCTTCTGTAAAGAATTTTTCTCATAAATTTTTATGGGTTTAAAATTTTTAATTGCCTTTTTCTTACACATAAAATTTTTTAAAATTCCTTTTTGAATTTTTAAATGAAAAATTTGTTACTTTTATTTTTAATGGGCCAAAATTTCTTCCCATTTCATAGAACTTAAAACACTTTAGTCTTCCTAATTAGCCCAATAAGCCCATTAGCTTTCCAACACGCCTAAATAATCCCCCATTTTTGTTTTCTAACAAGCCTAGTAAGCTTATTTTGATAAAATTTTTTAATTAAATTTTTTTATAAAATTTTGTTTCTTGAATACATAATTTTTAATTTGTTACAATTTAGTCCATATAATTTGTTCTTATCCAAATTAGAGTTTTTCTCATCTTCATGTTTCTAGATGATGATGTCATGCATGAAATCATCTTGAAAAATGATAAATCCATAAATTAAATCTTATCAAAATAAAAAAAAATGTAAAAAGTAAAAAAATTAAATAAAAAATTTCAAGAAACAGCTAGAAGCCAATCGGCCAAGGGGGATTTCAGCCTCCCTTAGCCAATTTTCCTTTTTTAAAATAGGGAAGGGGATGTTCATCTAGGAAGCTTAGCCATCCATGGCAAAAACCACTGAGAAACACCAAAATTTTCTAAGTTTTTAAGAATTTTAAGGCAATTTCTCTTATAAAATATTTAATTTTGTTCATTTCATTCATTTTACTTCTATATAATGAGTCAAAATCATGCTTGTGTTCATTGATTTTCATCCATGTTGAAAGGCCAAGTATGAAGGCTATGATCAAAGCTTAATGATTTAAATGTTTAATTTGATTTTTGTTAGTAATAGCTTAAGTTTCATTATGAAAATATATATAAATATTTGTTGTGGAAATATTGCTGTGATGTTGTGTATATAATTTTATCTTGTTTTTCTTGGCATTTTCATGTTGCTTTTATGTTAATATGTTCATTATTTATCATGATTTTATGCATACTTAAGCTTGGTAAAAATTAGGACATGTATTTATATTGATATTCTTAAAATTATGTGATAAAATTTTTTTGATAACTATTCATGTTGGCCGAATTTGATTGTGGCCCTTGATTAAATTTTCATGCTTGATTTTGTGATATTTTCCATTATTTTGTTATATTTCAAAAACTTACGGGGACCAAAAAATAATTTTACCAAAATTTTCAAGGCCTTGGAAAGGTATTTCCCATGTTGGCCGAATCATATGAGTTTTTATGTGTGAAGTTTTTTATTTTTTTATGTTATTTTATAAATATGGCAATTTTAGGGAATGCATTGTAAAAATTGAAAACCATGGCTTTCTAATTATGAATTTTAGTATGATTTCCATGGTTTTTGAATATGTTTGATGCTTAATTTTGAGTTTAAATCATGTAGGGACTAAATTATAAAATTTTTTTCTATGGCAATCGAAGCTTGGGTAGATTCATGTTGAGACCTTTAAGGGTGTTTTTCTTGCATTTTAACGTGTTCGAATGTGTTTCATGATTTAACCTTTTTAGGGCCTTTTTGTAATTTTAAAAAGTTTTGGGTTTATTTGCAACACTAAAAAAAATATTGTCACAAGGCCAAAGGTATTTGGCCAAATGTTTTTTGTAACTTTTGGCATGTTTTCCAAGTTGATTTTGATGTATGTGATGTTTGATTTTGTATTTTAAATCATATAGGGACTAAATTAGAAAAATTGTAAAAAAAACTTTTTAAGGCCATATAAGCTTGGCTGAATGGTTGGTGAGTCCTTGAGGGTATTTCCATGTATATTTTGATATGTTTAAGTATGTTTCATGCATTTCTAACCTTTAGGGTCTTTTTTGTAATTTGGAAAGTTTAGGGACTTCTCTGCAAAAAGGTGAAAATTTTTTCCAAGGCCAAGAGTATTTAGCTGAATGCTTTTAGTGATATTTGGAATGTTTTCAATATCAATTTTGATGTATTTGATTTGTGATTTTGTGTTTTAGGTCATGTAAAGACTAAATTGCAAAATTAAAAAGTTTGGTACCTTTTAGATAATCCTTGTATTTTAGGGTTAAAAATCAACTTTTCTCATATCAAATTACCCATTTAGGGTATTTTGGTTATTTATGAATATTTTTAGCATTTTTAACCTTTTTGGGTTAAAATGTAATTTTGAAAAATATAAGGACTTATTAGTAATTTTTGGATTTTAAGTCAATTTTGATGTTTACTTACCCATTGAGGGTAAAATTATTATTTTATATCATTTTTGAGGCCTTTAAGGTACTAGGATACATATAAAACAAAAGTACACCTTAAAGGTATTTTGGTAATTCATTTTAAAAACAAGTGTTTTATGATCATCGAATACTTCTACGTCAAAGGTGCATAATAAGGGTAGCTTCATCTTTTTATAAAGTTATCAAATCCTTTAAGGTACCAAGATAATTATATGTCAAAGGTTAGCCTAAGGGTATTTTAGTAATTTATCTCAAAACCAAGTTTTTTATGATCACCAAGATACTTTTATGTCAAAAGTGCATAATAGTACCCATTTAGGGTTAAAATTTAACTTTTCTCATATCAAATTACCCATTTAGGGTATTTTTGTTATTTTTGAATATTTCTAGCATTTTTAGCCTTTTTGGGTTAAAATGTAATTTTGAAAAATATAAGGACTTATTAGTAATTTTTGGATTTTAAGTCAATTTTGATGTCTAGGTTACCCATTTAGGGTAAAATTATTCTTTTACATCTGTTTTAAGTCTTTTAAGGTACTGAGATACATATATGTCAAAAGTACACCTTAAAGGCATTTTGGTACTTCACCTTAAAAACAAGTCTTTTATAGTCATCGAAATACTTCTATGTCAAAGGTGCAAAATAAGGGTAGTTTTATAAAGTTATCAAATCCTTTAGGATACCAAGATACTTATCTATGGAAGGTTAACCTAAGGTTATTTTAGTAATTTTTCCTAAAATCGAGTTTTTTATGATTACCAAGATACTTTTATGTCAAAGGTGCATAATAGTACCCATTTAGGGCTAAAAATCAACTTTTCTTATATCATATTACCCATTTAAGGTATTTTGGTTATTTATGAATATTTCTAGCATTTTTAGCCTTTTTAGGTTAAAATGTAATTTTGAGAAAAATAATTGACTTATTAGTAATTTTTAGATTTTAAGTCAATTGTGATGTCTAGGTTACCTATTTAAGGTAAAATTATTATTTTATATCATTTTTGAGTCCTTTAAGGTACTCGGATACATATACCTCAAAAGTACACCTTCAAGACTTTTTGGTAATTCGTTTTAAAAACAAGTTTTTTGTGATTATCGAGATAGTTCTACATCAAAGGTACCAAACAAAGGTACTTCATCTTTTTATAAAGTCATCAAATCCTTTAGGGTACAAGATACTTATATATCGAAGGTCAACCTAAGAGTATTTTAATAATTTACCCTAAAACTAAGTTTTTTATGATCACCAAGACACTTTTATGTCAAAGACGCATAATACTACCCATTTAGGGTTAAAAATCAACTTTTCTCATATCAAATTACCCATTTAGGGTATTTTTGGTCATTTATGAATATTTCTTGCATTTTTAGCCTTTTTAGGGTTAAAATCTAATTTTGAGAAATATGAGGACTTATTAGCAATTTTTGGATTTTAAGTCAATTTTGATGTCTAGGTTACCTATTTAAGGTAAAATTATTATTTTATATCATTTTTGAGTCCTTTAAGGTACTATGATACATATACATAAAAAGTAAACCTTAAAAGCATTTTGGTAATTCACCTTTAAAATAAGTCTTTTATGATCATCGAGATACTTATATGTCAAAGGTGCCAAATAAAGGTAGTTTCATCCTTTTATAAAGTTATCAAATCCTTTAGGGTATCAGGATACTTATATATCTAAGGTCAACCTAAGGGTATTTTAGTAATTTATCCTAAAATCAAGGTTTTTATAATACCAAGATACTTTTATATCAAAGGCGCATAATAGGGATAGGTTCATCTTTTTATGAAGTTATCAAATCTTTTAAGGTTATCGAAATACTTCTCTGTCAAAGGTAGACCTTAGGGATAGTTTGGTAATTTAGCTTAGAACCAAAACCTTTATGATCACTAGGATACTTATATGTCAAACGTGCATAATAGGGATAGGTTCATCTTTTTATGAAGTTATCTAGTCCTTCATGTTGTTGAGATACAAATATGTCGAAGGAAGACCTAAAGGTATTTTAGTAGTTTATCTTAAAACCTAGTCTTAAGTGATCATTGGGATATTTCTATGTCAAAGGTGCGTAATAAGAATAAGTTCATACTTTTAAGATAATATCGAGTCCTTGAAGGTTACTAGGATACTTTTATGTCGAAGGTGTACTTTAAGGGACTTAGTATAAGTTTTGTTATTTCTTACAAAAATTCAAAATTTTGAAAATTAAGATAATGTCTTCAAGTTAAAGTAACACATGGAATCTCTCCCAGTGTATGAAAGGGGTTTTACAGATTATTTTAATAACGAGATATCCTCTTTAAAGTGAAAATCGAGATTTTTCAAATTTTATGAAAATGAAACCTTATGTATTCTTCTAGTCCTCTAGTGGGGTATGTAAGATATTTTGATTATTAAAATAAAACCTTTAGTATCTCTCTGGCTCTTTGGTAGGGTATGAAAGATATTTTGACAGTTCGTAGTCCTTTGGCTCTCTAGTGGGGTGTAAAGAATATTTTGATTTTTGACAATATTAAAAACAAGATTTTCTCAAATGAAATAATAAATTTAGAATAAGGATTTGAAAAATTTTGAAATGTGGGAATTATAATTCGATATTGTATACTAAAACTGAATAAAAATCAAAATTTATATTGACACGTAATTAATATAATACCAATTACTATGCATCACAAGAGGGTTGATCCTTACTTGTGATTGTAACTAACTTTCGAACACTTTTATATGATCTCGGGTATTATCATAGACCTTGGAGTTTATTTTTTAGGGCTTCATAACCCTTGAGATATCATGTCCATTAGGTGAAAATAATCTCTCTTTGCTGAATAGATTGGTGGCGACTTCAAAATAAATAGTTGTTTCATAATGACTATTTAGGGTTAAGTCAAGTGAGCAATTCATCTCGCAACTCGATGCCTGGAAAAGGAAAAAAATTGTAATAATAAGTGGCCACTAGAAATAAAAAATAATGATATATAGATACATATAGGAATGAAGGGTACACCTATCTTTTAAGTCAGGCTAGTTAAGATTCGTATCTAAGCCATGTTGTGACAGCACATAATATGATGCCATGAGGTAATCACTCATGTGTGATCACAAGAGAAAGAGAGAGAAGAGGCTGATGGGGCCTAAAAAAGCTCATAGGGGCATGTGACACAATGTCAAGACATGAACACACATGCATGCATGCATAAAAAAGATAGAAAAAGATAGCTGAATAGGTTAGTGGAGCTTGATAAAGTTGATAAGGAACTAAAAAGATGTTAAGTGTGTGACATGCTATCGTGAGGCGAGCATAAAACCCATAGTTAAAGATTAACAGAGCTAAAAATTATAAATAGGGTATTTTTATAAGGAAACTGAGATTGAAAAGATTGTGATTTTAGTGCTTATGTGTTTATCCTAGTTTATGTTGCAAGCTTTTTTTGTTGAATT
>JAQSVH010180562.1:0-19707 GCA_029448705.1 Adansonia digitata | reverse complement strand
TCATGTTATGTGTCATCCCCTTGTATGTTTGTTGTCTTCCCCTTGTCAAAATGCATGTTTGATGGCTGTCAAAAACTGATTTTCAAAGCCTCACCAAGCCAAGCATGTTAACCTCAACCAATGAGGATTAGCATGGATTTAGCATTTTCCTTAAAGTTAGCAAAATACCTTAGGGAAAATTAAGTTTTTTAGATTTGGAATCTTGGTTAAACAAACTCAAATCTTCTAATTTTGCAATGAAAATGACCTTACACTTGTTCCCAAAATGTTTGTGCCTTGTTTTTGAGTCAATACCTTGAGTGGTATGATCAACAGGCTATTTCATCGTCCCAAATTACTCCGGGGCTGTGCAAATGAGTTCGTTATGCTTATGCCACTCTTATCCTTCAGTTATGGACGTTTAAATGTCCATGACTCGAGTTTGGACCCGTAAACATAAAGAAAACAAGAACTATCCCCTACTTTGCTTTGTCCTCTGCTGGCAGCACAACTGTTGCAAATTGAAAAATCATTTTAAAATCCTAAATGATTTTTCATGAATTTTCTAATATTTTCCTCTCAAAGTGTGTTGAATTATCTTTAAAATGATGTTTTATTCACCCATGGGTTGTTTCGGATGGGAGAGTTATGATTTTTCAAATCTAAATTGTTCAGAACTTTTGGAATCCAAACATGTATTCTGGTTAGGCTGTTCAGACCCACTAAATGATTTTTCCAAAATTTTCAAACATTTTTCCTAAAAGATTAATGAAATTCCCTTTTCAGAAAGGTATCACTTGCAATTTTTGATACCAAATGAGTCTGGGGTGATTTTCCAAATTCTGGCACACCTTGTCCCTCATATGCTCTGCCAGCAGCACAATCAGTCTGAGCTTGAAAATTTATTTTCATAGAAAATGACTTTTTGGGATATTGGGAACAGTTTTATATTGACTTTCATCGAGTTTCCTTTCTAACGGTGTCTTGTCCACCCTCTAAGGCCTTCAAATAAATTTAGAATAAATTTGGGAAGCGGGATAGTATGATGCTGTCCCCTTGTTTTTGGTTATGGTCAAAATTAAGTTGTTTCCCCAAGCTTCATTTTGAGACATTCAAATGTCACCATAACACCTTGACCAGCCTTGAGAACATGCTTTGACCTCCCATAAGCTCGTATCAAGGCACAAACATACTTTACATCTTTACCGTCCACGTTCACAATAATTTCTTTTGCCAAAAGTCATCAAAATGCTTACTCGTTTTTTAAATCATAAAGTTTTGTCAATTTACATTTTCTAACTCAACTTCTCTAAAGAGTGCCAGACGTGCCGCTTTTAAGGATACTCCAACCCCGCTTTTCCAAAGTGTCAAGATTGAAAAATATTTCTTTGTCAAAATGATTTGTCATCCATGGGGATAATCCAACCCTGATATTTTGAGGGGATAACCCAATCCTGTTTTTCAAAATTGTCAAGATCTAAAAATCTTCTTCTGTCAAAGTTATTTGTCATCCACGGGGATACTCCAACCCTGTCTTTTAACTATAATTAATATTTTTTTTCCTTTTTGGATTCCTATGAATATGTCAAACAAACCCCGTTTAATCAAGAAACCCAGATGCATCTCAAAATTTGTCGATTCAGTTATTCCCAAATAATAGATAACAATTGCGAGAAAAATTCTAATACTCTATTCCTTTTCATTGCATTAAATGATCCATGTTATGTTCATTTGTTACCTCACTAACATGATTTCTTTGTGATGATTATTTGCATTCATGTTTTCAAATCATTTCAAATTAAATTAAAGGTAATGTTTCACGCGGGTATCTCTCTAGTGCCCAAAGTGGAACATTCGATTTTTAAAGTAAAATCCAGAGGTCATTTTATTAAAAATCTCTATATTCCTTATCTCTCCGGGGTGTATATGAGATTAAATCTTTTTCATTAAAACCTAGATTTATATCTCTATAAGATTCATGCATTAAAAAGGGTTATATTGAAATAATGACGAGTTAAGATCAAAAGAATTAAAACCAAGATATGACATAGCTAGTATGGTATCGATTTTAAGTTATACGCACCCACAGATCTGCAAGGATCCACCCCGGGTACGTTACGACAACTTGGCAACTCCACTAGGGACTGTATAGAGAGTTGGGCAAATAACTAGTTGTGTCTTGCTAGGTTCTCAGTTTTTTTGATATTCGGTTATTATTTAACTATGACCGTTTTTTTGTTTTGTCAACTAATCTTTTGTTTGGCTTGATTGTCAGGATTGTCTCATTTTTTAATAATCATCAATTTAATAAAAATGGTAATATGGAAGTAAACAAAAAGGTTTGATTGTTTCCCCGTTACACACCATGCACTTGCATGTGCATTATGTCCCACCAAACTCAATGGCATGGTTATAACCTAATCATTAGGAGGAAGTGAGCTATCTACCTTCGTGAGTAACCCTCTGCATAGGCATAGCAATATCTTCCTTGATGTAAATTACCTATGTCTCTCATGAGTAACCCTCTGCATTTGCACAGGGAAATACATCCAACAAATCGAATCCATTTCCCAAACCCGCGATGGGTCTAGGATCCAGGTCCCTTAGCTGTCCTTATCGAACAGAGAAGCAACTCAGATACCAATTTAGGCATCAAGTTAAACCTTATATATTGAGCCCTATGAGCTAAACCATGTCAAACCATACCAGAACGCTGCAAGTATACTTAGAGAATAGGGTCACTTGGGAAAACATTCCTAACCTTACTTTCAATTACCATAATTATGTAGTTGACAATGAGCATACAATTGTCACCCGCATCTACATTTTTATCATTTATCAAGCATGGCATCGTGCAGCCCGAACGACAGCTAACCTTTGTATAAATAAGTGATGGTGAACGAAAACCATCTTTCACAATGTCTCATATTGTAAGCCATCATGCTATCCGAGTCATGGATTAACGCGCATTCGCACTAGAGGTGATAAATGAACATCACTACTGGTCAATTATTTTTCCATCAAAATAAGATATTGCATCACCTTATGAAAAGCAGATTGCATCTTGGTATGTTGAAATGCTAGCTGTTTCTAGTCTCACCACCTTGGTTGAGACATGTTATGATTTTTTTGTTCTGATGTCCTTAAATTCTTTATTTCCTTGCATTTGTCTCCTATAAGTTCCACTAACTTATTTTCCCTTTGTTTGTGTTCTGGTATATGCATCATTTCATCATAACCATCATGACTATCATCATTTTGGGATAATTGTTTTGGTTCGGTGTTCAACAAAGGGTATTATTTATGTAGCAACAACTTATCTCAACTATCGAGTCTTTTGAAAACGTCAGAACATGGTCAGAAGGTCGCCAACGTTAAGATAGGGACATTCTAAAGACTAACTATGTCTCAAAAATGCATGAAGAGGTCAAGATCGATTTTTGTTAGAATGATTGTTGGGAACTGAAGCATATTTGGGACAATTGGAATAGCAACATGAACGAAGCCTGCATTAAAAAGTACAAGGATATAGCTCTCTTACTTCGAGTTCAGTTGAATGATGGCTTGTTGTGAGCAACAGCACAGTTCTGGAATTCGGCCTACTGATGTTTCACCTTCAACTAACAAGATTTAGTCCTTACCATTGATGAGTACATAGCCTTGCTCAACATAGAAAGGGCCAAATCAGAACAGATTTACTACAAGGCGCTAACGCCTCTTTTGTTCAAGAAAAGGTTAAGGCAAATTCTTGGAGTCACAGAAGCAAAGGTTGACAGTCATGTTAAAGTAAAAGGGAGTAGCAAATGCATCTCTTGGGCTAGCTTGAAAGAGGCAACGGTAAATCTTTCTGATAAAAAAAAGCTCAAGATATCTATGCTTTGGCAATCTATGGGCTGATTATATTCTCGAAGACTTTGGGTTATGTAAAGGCGGCAGTCACAGATTTTTTTTTTGCCTATGTTGCAACATCAACCCTGCTTCCACCATTATCACCGAAACAATCCACGCCCTCAGCTTTTGTAAAAGAACAGGAACATAAAGGTTTATTTAGGGTGCCCCATTGCTCCAGTTATGGCTCATAGGTCATCTTTGTGTTAGGAAAGGGAGAGTCAGGCAAAATTTCTTCTTCAAAATCAGTCCTCTTTTGATGGCATTAGAGGAAAAATGTCATCAAGATAAGATAGAACAGCATTGGGTCAAGGAATTACGAAATGTCAAGGAGGAAGAAATCACGTGGAGAGCTCTATGGGTGTTTACTGAATCGATTACATACAGATGTGGAGACTACACTTGCGTACCACTTCTGGGATTATGGGGAAATACCAGTTATGCTCCTTTATCGGTATTGCGTCAGTTTTAGTGCCATCAATTCATCCTGTTCTTCGAAGACTTGAGACATTGAGATTTTGAATACGGAGAGCCCAATTATAAAGTAAAAGTCTAGTTAGCTTTCTAAGCCTGGAAGAAGGTCCATTGTATGGAAAGATACTAGAAAGAAAGCCCCACCATGCTTGGATATGAAAAATGAAGACTCCGTCGTATCAATGATCCATTACCACCACCTAACTCCTAGATACTGCAAATCCCAAGAGAGGAACCACTCTCTAAGATCGAGCTACTTAGAAAGGAGTTCGAGTGAGAAAAGGTATCCTTTACCACATAAATCTCTCGACTTAAGGAGGAAAAGGGCCAGCTAGAGATGGATATCTATCTTAGGAGCGATGAAATGGATCGAGTTATTAAAGAAAGGGATCGCTTCAAAGATGACCTCGAAAGCCTAACCAAGGATTATGTGACACTTTGAAAAACTAATAAGTCTCGACGTATAGACAAGACATCAGTCGGATGGGAAACAAAAGTTGCCACTTTCAATCGCGAGCTGAATCAGCAAAAGGAGGAAGTCAGAACCAGAAAAGAAAAATTCATGAAGGCATGTGCTCTTGCTTCCACCTACCAACGAAGGAATTAAAGAATCGAGGCCTAAATACGAGATGCGAGAGCCGCCAAGGTTGAGCATAAAGCCCTCACTCACAAAATCCAAGAGTTAGAACAGTCTCTTTAGGATCATCAAGGTCATATTAATCAACTAATAAGGGCTTCTGAGCAACGTGAACTAGATTGGCAAGTGATGATCGACCAGGCACATCTGAACTACCAAGAACAACATCAGCACCTCACTGAACAAGTTCAGATGGCTCAATGAGAGGTGGATGACATGATTGAAGTAGCTCGATCCATAAGAAGAGACATCGTACCTGTTGGAGATCGTGAGCAATGACTTTTGGGTTTTCTTGATGATGTGATTACAGAATATAATCATGTTAAATACTTACAGATGTAATCATGCTGTAAAAAAAAAAAAAACCCTTTTGTGACTCTATGAATGATGTTTTTGATGAAACTGTTCCAAAAATCAATTATCTCCAATGCATATGCAGATTTAATTTCACCATTTTTCATTGCACTTGCATCAATCATTCATTATCTTAACTCGTCATTGCATCCTAAATGCTCATCAATAATACATTTTTTTAAAAATAGTCTATTACAAGAATTGGGCCATAAAAAAGTAAGGGATTTCGAGATCAATCAGGAACACAGAACCTTACATCATGCACTGCTACAACACATGATGCCGTAAACAAGTCATGGAGAATGATCATAAAGCTCGTATTGAGCGACTCGAGCTAATGGTTAAGGAATCATAAGACCAGATGCTTCATCAGTAATACGAAATGCAAAATCAAATCGCAAAACTTATGGAACTAATGACCGCCTCTATGAAAGAAAAAGGGAAAACCAGCATTGCTGAAATAAGGAGCGATCCTTCCAATATTAAAAGTCACCTTGCTAATAATCCAGAACTTGCTTAAGGGGAAACTAGACAAGAACAACTGCTCGCTCTTACACCTGTCGCGCAGGCCCTACCAGTTATCTACCTTAATCCTATTGCGATAGGTCAATTCATTCTCGGTACTCATGGGGTAAATGCAGGAGTCTCATTGGTAAACCTGATAACCCTTGACAATGAAAAACCAGAGAAATAGAAGGTTAAAAGTCCACCATGACTATGGAAGAAGTGAACAAATTCTAGCTACTGGAAAAATGGCTCCAAGCTATCGAGGGTAGTGACAAGTTTGGAGCTCTTAACACGCAATCATTGTCTTTGGTGTCCAACCTTGTCATTTCCCTGAAGTTTAAAGTTTCAGAGTTTGAGAAGTTTAATGAAACCACCGACCCTTTTGTCCATGTTTGAATGTACCTGCGAAAGATGGCTGGGTATGAGAAAGATGAAAAGCTTCTCATCCATTGCTTCTAGCATAGCTTTACTGGGGCAGCAACTTGGTGGTATATCAAGCTAGATAATGTGAAAATCCAATCTTAGGCTAACTTAGCTAAGGCCTTTCTAAATCAATATCAGCATGTGTTGGATTAAGTGCCAGATCGATTTTCCCTAATGAAGTTTGAGAAGAGATCCACCGAAAGTTTCAGGCAATACGCCTAAAGGTAGAGAGAAGAAACAGCCCTAGTCCAGCCTCCTCTTACAGAAAAAGAGATGACAGTCATTTTCATTCACACCTTACGTGCTTTTTATTACGAGAAACTCGTAGGGAATGCCACCAAGAAATTCACAAACCTAGTCCTTTCTAGAGAAATGATTGATGCAACCATTAAAAGTGGTAGAATGTCAGTCGGGGAAATGTCTGGATCAAGCAAAAAACCTATTGCTAGTAAAAATAAGGATGAAGAAGCCAATACCATAAGTTATGCTAGTTCATCTCAGCCAAAACGACGTCAAATACCTTACCCTCACTACCCAGGCACGCTGTATCCTCGCCCTATCACCATACCACCTTAGCCAATTAATGCCATAACCTATAACCCTTCGTTTGCAATCCTATCCAACCCACCACAAAGTTGCCCTCCATAAGTTCACCAAAGTACCAATCGAGCAACCAATAATGCACCTAGCAATCAAGGTCCAAATCAACAAAGATAATATTTTGATCCTATCCCTATAACTTATAAGGAGCTCTACTAGACCTTGCTCCAAAATCATTTAGTGGTACCAATCTATGTCCTACTAAAAAAGCCACCATACCTACAATGGTACAACCCTAATACCCACTGTGAATACCATGCTGGGGTAGCATGGCATGAAATTGAGAATGCATATCTTTCAAACTAAATGTGCAAAATCTAATTAACTCAAAAGTCTTATAGTTCAAGATGAACTAGGGACCAAATATTGTCACCAATCCTTTACTAGACCACACTGAGCTAGCTGCAAATATGATCGACATTAAAAATAAATATGAAGTAAATGCAAGCATAGAGGATGTAGGGATGCCAATATTCTTGGTCTGGCAAGCCTTGATTCAGGTCGGGTTACTTAACATAATAGAAAAAATTAAAAGACAATCTCGACAACTTCTGTGACTTCCAAACAATTATAGGTCATACCCTACAAACATGCAAGGAGTTTAGGTCCATGGTTCAAAGAATGATGAATGAAGGCCAGATAGAATTCTATCATGAGATCATACTTGCTGCTGAATCTATCAATATGATAGGAGATGAAACCATACAACCACCTTACAGGAGAAACTGACTCATCATTTTTTATGGCAAATCAAGTCCTAAGGTTAGTTCTTCGGCACCTACATCGAAGTTAGTTATGGAAGTACCAAAACCATTCTCATAAAAGAGGTATAAGAGCGATAAAGCTATCCCATGGAAATACGAGAATCAAGTAGTGATCATTAGAGAACTAACTCCCTCCTTAACCCATAGCTGTAGGTGCTATGCTCCCTCAGCTCAAGAAAAATAGAAGGTTGATGCATCTTCAAGCACCAGCACCACTCAAGCCCAAGCAAAGAATTTTGAGCCTGAGAAAATCAAGGAAACAATAAGTGAAAAAAAAGCCACAGAGTTTTTTAAGTTCATCAAGCATAGTGAATTCTGCATTGTAGACCAGTTAAGTAAACAACCCACAAAGATTTTTGTGCTATCTCTTCTTCTTAATTCAAAGGTTCACCGAAATACATTACTAAAGGTGCTAAACGAAGCATATGTGCCCTCGGACGTCCCTGTGGACAAGTTGGATCTGCTAGTGAACAACATCATGGTCGATAATTATATCTCTTTCATCGATGATGAGATCCCATCTGGAGGCAGGGATAGTGATAAGGCTCTGCATATCACTACCCATTGCAAGGGATGCATTTTGCCTAAAGTACTCATAGACAATGTGTTAGCCCTTAATGCTATGCCTATGACTACATTAAGCAAACTCCCTATCGATCAGTCCAACATCAAGAGTAGCCACACCATAGTCCAAGCTTTTGATGGTACATGTAATGGAGTAATTGGAAATATCATAATCCAGCTTCAGATAGGCCCATGTATATATGAAGTTGACTTCCAAGTTATAGATGTTAATCCTTCTTGCAACTGCCTATTATGAAGGCCATGGATACACTCCACCGGAGCTGTCCCATCTTCTCTCCATCAGAAACTTAAATTTTTGATAGATGATAAAGTAGTCACCATTGGAGCTGAAGAAGAAATGATCGCCAATGCTTTCACTGAGGATATCTATATAGAGCCTAATAAGGATGCACTAGAGTCATCCTTCTAATCATTTGAGTTCGTTAATGCAACATTTATGGGAGAAAGATTGCCAGTAGTTAAATCCTACTTGTCAAAGAGTACCTATTCGGGTTTAAAAATGACCGTTGGCAAAGGTTCTCGTGCTGAAAAAGGCTTAGCAAAAATCTACAAGGGATGGCCCGAGCCCTACAGGTTACCACTCAAGCCAACAAAAGAGGCTTAGGATTTAAGGCCAATGCACACTCAAGAAAGTAGCAAGAAAAGAAGATCTGTAACTAGAAGATGGCACGATCATTAGGTCGAGAGGAGGAATCAAAGCCAACAATATTCCCATCTCTCCATGAGATATTTTGTTTGGGAGAACGAATCGATCCAAGCCAACCAAAAGAGCGAAAGGCTAAAGATGTCTTGGTCATCTTAAACAGAGTAGTTAACAACCTCTATCTCTAAGATACCAAGCCATAAAATTTGTGTCCTTCCACTAAGACCTGATTTTGATGATAGGGTCATGACAGAAGCCATAACACTTTTCCTGTCCCTTTCATGTAATGTCAAAAAATGAAAACCTACCTGCCTTCACCTAAGGGTGTTGCAACATACCTCAAGGTAGATCCTCACGAATCTATGAATGCGTACGACTTAAAATATTTTTCTGACTTGGAAATGTCTTCTTGACAGAGACTTTTCTTTGGCGATGTGATAAGAATGAGAATGTATGAATTCTCAACTTGTGGTACAAGGAAAGGGACCATAAGACCAATCGTTCATCTTATTGGTCTCGGATAACCATCACGAAATGGTCAATGCTTAGAGTCACCATCGATCATTCTGAGCTAGGCATGATCGGATGCATATTAAAACTTATGTTTTGAGTTACGAAACTCAAAACATTGATCCTGTGGTCTACATAATGCAAAGATTTGCCATTTGGGTTGGGAGTTGGTTACGTGCGATAAGGTATGAACGTTTTCGAGATGCTCTAAATCGATACCTTACGAGTTATATCTTATCTCAATTTCTATTATTTCATTCTTATCTTGTCATTATTTCGATATAATCCTATTTCAATGCATGAATCTATAAAAATACAAATCCCGGTTATGATGAAAAAGATATAATCTCATATACGCCTTGAAAAGATGGGGAACATAGAGATTTTCAATAAAATGGCCTCTGGATTTTACTTTGAAAATGAAATGTTCCACTTTAGGCACTGAAGAGATATCTACGTGGAACATTACCTTTAATTTTATTTGAAATGTTTTGAAGACATGAATGCAAATAGTCATCACAAAGAAATCATGTTAGTATGGCAATAAATGAAGTAACATAAGATGGATCATTCAATGCAATGATAAAGAAAATGGGTGGACTATTGGAATTTATCTCGCAATTAGCATCGATTATCCAGGAATAACAGAATCGACAAATTTCGAGATACATCTGGGTTCTTTGATTAAACGAGGCTTGTTTCACACATTCATAAAAATCTGAGAATGAGAAAAAATTAATTATTGTTGAAAATAAGGTTGGGGTATCCCTTCGAAAAGGTAGGGTTGGAGTATCCCCTTGGATAACAAATAATTTTGACAAAGGAGGTTTCTTTTAATCTTGACAATTTTGAAAAGTGGGGTTGAAGTATCCCCTCGGAAGGTCAGGGTTGGAGTATCCCTATGGATGACAAATCATTTAGACAAAAGAAGGTTTCTTTTTAATCTCGATAATTTTGAAAAATGGGGTTAATGTATCTCCTCGAAAAGGTAGAGTTGGAGTATCCCCAAAAGTGATACGTTTGACACTCTTTAGAGAAGTTAAGTTGGAAAACTTAAGTTAGCAAAACCTTGTGATTTAGGGAATGTATGAGCCTCAAAACAACTTTTGGCAAAAGAAATTATTGTGAATAAGGATGGTAAAGATGTAAAATGTGTTTGTGCCTTCATACGAGCCTATGGGAGGTCAAAGCAGATTCTCGAGTCTAAACATAGAGACATTCGAATGTCTCAAGACAAAATTCGAGAAAACAACTCAATTTTGACCAAATTCGAGAATAGGGGACAACATCGCGCCATCTTGCTTCTTGAATTTATTCTAAATTGGTTCGAAGGATTTAGAAGGTGGAAAAGACACTGTTAGAAAGTTAACTCGATGAGGGTCATCCTAAAAATATTCCCACTACCCCAAAAAGTCACTTTCTAGGGGAATAAATTTTCAAGTTCAGATTGATAGTATTGTTGGCAGAGCATATAAGGGACAAGGTATGTCCAAATTTGAAAAATCACCTCAGACTCGTTTGGTATCAAAAAATTGCAAACAATACCTTTTTGAAAAGAAAATTTCATGAACCCTTAAGGAAAAATGTTTAAAAAATTTGGAAAAATAATTTAGTGGGCCTGAACAGCCTAACCAGAATACATGTTTGGATTCCAGAGGTTCTAGATAGTTTAGACTTGAAAAATCATAACTCTCTCATCCAGAACTATCCAGGGGTGAATAAGACATTGTTTTAAAGATAATTCGACATGCTTTGATAGAAAAATATCAACAAATTCATGAAAAATCGTTTAAGAGCTTAAAGTGAATTTTTAATTTGCAATAGTTGTGCTGCCAGTAGGGGACAAAGCAAAGCAAGGGATATCTTTTATTTTTTATGTCTACGGGTCCAAACTCGAGTCATTAACATTCGAACACCTATGATTGAAGGGAAAGAGTGGCATGAGCATCACAAGCTCATTTGCATAGTTCTGGAGTAGTTTGGGATGATGAAATAGCCCGTTGATCATACCACTTAAGGTTTTAACTCAAACAAGGCACAGATATTTAGGGAATAATTGTAAGACCGTTTTTATTTAAAAATCAAAAGATTTAAGCTTGTTTAACCAAGATTCCAGATATGGAAAACTTAACTTTCCCCAAGATATTTTGCTAGCTCTAAAGAAAATGCCCAGTCCATGCTAATCCTCATTGGTTGAGGTTAACATGCTTGGCTTAAGGGGGTTTCAAAAATCAATTTTTATTAGCCATCAAACATGTATTTTGACAACAAACATACAAGGGGATGGCACATAACATAAATGGGATGCTAATTTTACTAATGGCCTAGACAAAGAAAGTTTTATGCACTTTGACAAGAAAATGTCATGGATGCTGAAAATGATAATGATTCATGCAAGTTAATTTGTAAATATGCTTAAAATGTTTTAGGCTAATAATTCATGCATGGATTAAGGATAACAAGATGCATGGACATAGCATAAAATGCATGAGCAAGAGATATCAAACTAATGAGGATGAAATGAGGCATTTTGCACATAAAAGGGGCATTAAGGCATCCAAATCCTAAACTACCATAACCAAAAGCCACAATAATGCATAATAATCCTAAGAGGGTGATGGAAACATGGAGAGCTCACTAAAATGAGGAAGGTGCTGAAAAACAGAAAATGTAAGTGATAGAGTAGGAAGTTATGCCAAAAAAAGTTCAACTTTGGCTAAATAGTTGGAGCAACAGAGATGGCTTGAATTTCCCTCTTTTCCTTGTTGTAAATAAGCAAGAAAAAGAGAGAAACACTGAGGTTTTGGTTCTCGTATGGATAAAGGTGACTTTTAGAATGTGTAGAGGTTGAAGTGAGTGTTTTGGGGTTGTTTTTGGCTAGTGGGTGAATCGCTACGGGATTTGGTTTTTTTGGTGTGTGAATGTGTTTTTAGAAGCTGAAACAAGCTGGAATCTATCCTTGTTTAGCTGAGATAGAAATGGTCCCTTTATACCAGCATTTTGGAGCCAAATTGGAGGGTTTTTGGCCATTTCTCAAGGGGGAAAAGGTGCTGTCAGCATGATGGCTATAGGGTGGTTGTAGGAAGCAACTTGCTGCCAATGTGATGGGCATAAGGTGGCTGGTTTAAATGCTGAAATGATTTTCCACCTAATAGGGTAGCTGACGGCGATATTGGCCAACAAACTAGGGAGCAGGGTGATCATGTGATATTGACCCTTGTTGATCCAATTTAGACTTTAAAAAAAATGTTTTGATTAATTCACAAGTCCAAATTCATAATTCGATATAGGTTTTGATCTTTCTTGATGCAAAGAAATAAGTTGAAATTGAGTTTTGGATTAATGGTGGATGAGTTAAAAATGCCCGGATCGTGAAAATGGCCTACATGTATCGATGCATTGCATAATATATTGATACATTTAGTCCAAAAACCTTGATGTTATCAATACAATGAACTTTGTATCGATACTATGAGCCATTGTATCGATACTATGAACCACTGCATTGATACATGTTGATATGTATTGATACATTTCTTTACAAAATGCATGTTTTGGTCTCGGCATGGCCTAGTATCGATACATGAGGTCCGTATCGATACATCTACATGTTGTATCGATACAAATGGGGACATTTCAAATTTTTGGCATGTTGAAGCATTTTATCGATACATGAAACCGTGTATCGATACATTCAAGTAAAATTATGAATTTTTTTATATATTTTATCCCTGGACACCGTGTTCTATGTAATTTGATGCCACATTTTTGCATTTACTTTTGATAGGATCCCTAGGCCTCCTTGACTTTTTCAAAATACTTTTTCGTCGAGAGACAATGCCCCATCTTACGTCCATGCTCCAGATTGCTAAAAATTAGCCTGGACAAAATAAAATATCTATAGCTGCCTCTCTTTGATCATTGTTAAGTATCAAGAATAGGGCAAAGACAAATACACACTATTTTGTTCGGGGTGGACTGATGCTTCCCAAAACACTAAGGTGTTAGGTTTTCTAAGGTTTGACCTTCTTAGATAGGTATAGAGTAACGTGGATCTTTGGTGTGGGTGCTGCTAGCTTATGTGGATTTTGACTCGGGTGCTGCCAGCTTGTGCAGGCTTTGACTTAAACTTGGTGCCACCAGCTTGTGTGGGCTTGGACTCAAGTGCTGCCAACTTATGCGGGCTTTAACTCAAACTTAGGTACCACTAACTCGTGTAGGCTTTAACTTGGGTGCTGCCAACTCGTGCGGGCTTAACTTAGTCTTGGGTGCCACCAACTCGTGTAGGCTTTAACTTGGGTGCCGCCAGGTCGTGCGAGTTTTAACTTAGACTAGGGTGCCACTAGCTCGTGCGAGCTTTGAAAAGGGTGCCACTGATTTATGGGCTTTAAAGGGGTGCCACTGACTTATGGGCTTTAAAAAGGGTGCCACTGACTTATGGGCTTTCATTTGGGTGCCGCCAGCTCATGCGGGCTTAACTTAGACTTAGATGCCACCAGCTCGTGTAGGTGTTGACTTGGGTGCCGCCAGCTCGTGCGGGTTTTAAAGGGGTGCCACTGAATTATAGGCTTTGAAAAGGGTGCCATTGATTTATGGGCTTTAAAGAGGTGCCATTTACATGTGGGCTTTAAAAGGGTGCCATTAGTTTATGGGCTTTAAAAGGGTGCCACGACTTATGGACTTTAAAAAGGATGCCCCGATTTGTGGGCTTCAAAAATGGTGCCATGACTTGTAGACTTTAAAAGGGTGCCACGACTTATGGGCTTGAAAAGGTGTGGTGACAAAGTTTATGATAAAACTTCTAATACAAGCTCTTCTTAATAGAAGTTCATGACAATTTCCTGTTGAAAAGGGTTTTGCCACTAGTTCTTGATAAAATTCTTAACAAAACTTCTAACAAATGTTCTCGACAAAATTTTTGATGATAGTTTCTAGATAACAATTTCTTAACCCTAGCACTTTGGCAGCAGTTGCTTAAACATTAGGTGATGAGAAGAAAAAGACTGTACCTGAATGGCACTTGGTTTACAAAGCTTAGAGTACTTACCAGGAATTTCTTGGAGGTTCAGCAAACTGGGCTTGAAGTGATTTTGTAAAAATGGTGTATAATGGTAATATGAGTGCATGATGTGCAATGCTACCATGATTCCATGATGTGAAGCCTAATATGGGAGATAGCTATAGTTCTTGTACGTCATTTAGACTCTCATAGGGATGGCGATTTTTGATGCAACTATAGACAAAAATTTTCCTAATCCTACTGGGGATTATAGGTTATCCCTGTTCCACTGGGGCTATGACCAAAAATTTAGTCTCAAGAATTTGAACTATTGCATTTCTCGATTTGAGAGGCTCTATCATTTTCCTAACAAATGAAGGGCATTGTCAACAATTTACAGACTATTCGACTGATTAGCTTAATGTCTCCGATTTGGATAGGATTCTGATATAATGCATGGGTTGGTTTTTGGTTAGCCTAAAATGGTTTTTCTTGAGATGTGGCTTACGAGAGTAAAAAAAATGATTTGGTTTATGATCATGTCGAAAGGGTGTTTGGACGCAAAAGGTGCATGATCTTGACGATCAGGGAGTAAGCAGAATTCTCTGTGCTTTTCTTTTCCTTTCGATATAATGTCAAGATGTCTTGATGCGTATTTCAGTTGATTATCAAACATTATCAGTTAAATGACAAATGCAATGTGAATTGTACAGAGGTAAAAGGAAACAAGACAATATTTATTCATGACAACAAAGAGACATAACTTAATATACTATTTGACAAGCAATTGATAGGGTACCGAGAAAGATGATTTTTTGGGCGAAAGATGCCTTTGACAATCATGACATGGATGTTCTTTAGGTGCTTTTTAGAATCTTTCTCGAACAATAAATCTGCCTAGCATGAGCTGATCTTTGAAAGATCTTTAGGATTACTTTGCATTGTCCAGTGGATGCTCTCGGTTCATGCCCCATTGAAATTGATCTTCTCAAGTCGCCTTTGCGAGTTTTCAATTGTAGTCGGGTTGGATACCCAGATACCCTTTTTGGATTTTCATCTGAACCCCTTTTTTGTTTTTTTATTTTTAATTCTTTTTGCCTTTTTTTTATTGTTTGTTGTTTGTTTTTTATTTTTTTTGTTTCCTTTTTTTTTAAAGGATGCGTTTTTAGTTTTTCACCTTTTACGTGTAATATTTCTTGGCAAAATCTGAGTTGACTTGGTTAGGCAAGATATTACCATCTATTTTTGACAAGATTAGGTCCCTTCTGGAGAAGGCTTGCTTCACGACATATGGTCTTTCCCAATTAGGGGTCTACTTGCGCCATGCATCTTTGTGAATTAGGAGGATCTTTTTCAAGACCAATTCACCTGGGTGAAATTATCGTGGGTGCATCTTTTTATCGTAGGCTCGAATCATGCATCTTTGATGCGTTTGACTATGGTAGATGGCTTTAATGCATTTTTCCTTGATGAGATTAAGCTGGTCATATCTGTTCTTGACCTATTCAGCCTTTCCAAGTTTGGTTTCCATCAAGACTCTGAGAAAAGGGATCTAGACTTTGATGGGCAATACAACATTCATCCTATAGACAAGAGAGAATGGGGTAGCACTCATGGAAGTTTGAACTGAGGTTTGATAGGCATGAAGTGCAAAGAATAGCTTCTCATGCCACTCTTTGTAAGTCTTGACCATTTTTGCAACTATTCTTTTGATGTTTTTATTGACCGCCTCGACTGCCCCATTCATCTTTGGGCAATAAGGATAGAATTATGATGCTGGATGTTGAACTATAAGAGGTTTGATAGTGCGAAGCTTTCTTCAAAACCTTCTTTAGAATCAACTTCACTAATGCAAATCGATCATTCAAAATCGATCTTCAAAGACCTATCAGGCATATCCATGTCACTGACGTCAGGACACCTGAAAGGGTGAAGAAATAGGCATTGCAAAAGGCATACACACAACCTGGGGATTCGGATAAGAGTGGAGGTAAAAGAGTAATTGAGACAAAGAGATTGAAAAGTAATGCAGACACAAACTATGGAATGATATATGCAAAAGTAATTTCATTGATAATGTTTGATAAAGATGCCCCTTACATAGGACACCTACCTGCCTTTGGGTGAGGGTGGGTAGCTTTTCATTCCTTGATATTACATGGAAGGCGTAGAAAAAGTGCAGGGGCTTCTGTCATGACCTCGTCATCAAAATCAAGTCTTGGTGAAGGACACAAATTCTATGG
Organism: Adansonia digitata; assembly: GCA_029448705.1. Taxonomy (NCBI): domain Eukaryota; kingdom Viridiplantae; phylum Streptophyta; class Magnoliopsida; order Malvales; family Malvaceae; genus Adansonia; species Adansonia digitata. Next base: position 3,101 of record JAQSVH010180562.1, on the reverse strand, counting down.
CTTGGTATGGATCATGTTTGCAGCTGGCTTAGTATGGTTTGGTAAAGGATTGCCAGCAACATTTGGTCCTTGGTTTAACCCGAATTGCAAGACTTTTGAGTTGATTAGATTTTGGACATTTCATTTGAAGTACATGCAGTTCTCAATGTCATGGCCCACTACCCCAGCATGGTATTCAGAGTAGGCGTTAAGGTTGTACCATGTGAGTATGGCGGCTTCTTTTCTGGGACATAGATTGGAGCCACTAAATGATTTTGGACCAAGGTTTGGTAGAGCTCTTTATAGGTCATAAGGATGGGATCAAAATATTGTCTTGGTTGATTCGTACCTCGGTTGCTGGGTGCATTATTGGTTGTTCGATTGGTATTTTGGTGGACTTATGGAGGGTAGCTTTGTGGTGGGTTTTATAGGATTGCAAGTGATGGGTTATAAGTTGTGGCATAGATTGGCTGAGGGGATATTATGACGGGGTAAGAATATAGCATTCTTAAGTAGCAAGGGTTAGGTGCTTGATGCTGTCTTAGCTGAAACGAGCTAGCATAATTTATTGCATTGGCCTTCTCTTCCTTTTTCTTACTGGCCATATAGGCTTCTTACTCAATCCAACTGTTCCCTCAGCAGACATTCTACCACTTTTAATGGTGACATCGATCATTTCTCTAGAAAGAACCAAGTCTGCGAATTTCTTGGTGGCATTTCCTATGAGCTTCTCATAATAAAGAGTGCGTAAGGTGTGGATGAAAGTGACTGTCATCTCTTTTTCTGTAAAGGGAAGCTGGACTAGGGCTACCTTTTCTCTCTACCTTTGGGCATATTATCTGAAACTTTAAGCAGATTTCTTCTAGAAACTCATTAAGGAAAGTCGATCTGGCACCCAATCTGACATGTGTTGGTATTGATTTAGAAAGGCCTTAGCCAAATCGGCCCATGATTGGATTTTGACATTGTCTAGCTCGATATACAACCAAGCTACTGCCCTAATAAAGCTATGCTGAAAGCAATGGATAAGGAGCTTTTCATCTTTCTCATACCTGACTATTTTTCGTAGGTACATTCGAACATGGATAGAAGGGTCAGTGGTTCCATTAAATTTCTCAAACTCTGGGACTTTGAACTTCAAGGGAATGACAAGGTTGGACACCAAAGACAAGGATTGGGTGTCAAGAGCTCTGAACTTATCACTCCCCTCGATAGCTTGGAGACATTTTTCTAGTAGCTAGAATTTGTTCACTTCTTCTATAGTCATAGTGGACTTTTGACCTTCAGTTTTCTCGAGTTCTTCATGGTCCAAGGTTATCGGATCTGCCGATGAGACTCCTGCATTCGCCCCTTAAGTACCAGGAATAAATTAACCTACTGCAATGGGATTTAGGTAGATGACTGACGAAACCTGAGTGGCAAGTGAAGGAGCGGGCCGTTGTTCTTTTCTAGGTTCCCCTTGGGCGAGTTCTAGATTATTGGCAGGGGGATTTTCTGAGTTGGAAGGATCATTTCTTGTTTCAGCAGTGCTGGCTTGCCCTTTTTCTTTCACAGAGGCTATCATTAGTTCCATAAGCTTCGTAATTTGAGCTTGCATTTCGCATTTTTGATGGAGCATCTGGTCTTGTGATTCTATAACCATTAGCTTAAGCCGTTTAATATGCGCTTCATGATCACTCTCCATGATTTGTTTGCGGCATCGCGTGTTATAGCGATGCAGGATGTTAGGTTCCATTTTCCTGATTGACCCCAGAGTCCCTTGCACTTTTATGGCCCAATTCCTGTATTAGACTTCTACTTGAAAATGTATTTATTGATGAGTGATTATGACTCAATGATTAGTTAAGATAATGAATGATCGATGCAAGTGTAAAAGGGGTGAAAGTAAATATGCATATGCATTGGAGACAATTAAATCCTGGAACAGCTTTGGCGATAACATCTTTCATAGAGCCACAAAAAGGTCCCTTGCTAAACACTGAACTAAAATAATTGTCTCAAAATGATGACAGTCATGATAGTTATGATGAGATGATGCAGGCACCAGAACACAAACAAAGGAAAATGAGTTAGTGAGATGTATAAGAGACATATGTAAGAATTTAAAGAATTTGAGAACATCAGAGAACAATACTTATAACATGTCTCAACCAAGGTGTTGAGACAAGAAACGGGCAGCCTGTCAACATGCCAGGATGCAATATGCCTTTCATGAGGTGATGCAATATCCTATTTTGATGAAAAAATAATCGACTAGTTGTAATATTTATTTATCACCACTAGTGCGAATGTGTGTTAAGCCATGACTCGGATAGCATAACGACTTGCAGTATAAGACATTGTGAATGATGATTTTTGTTCATTGTCACTTATTTATACAAAGGTTAACCGTCGCTCGAGCGACACAATGGCATGCCTTGATAAATGATAAAAATGCAGATGCGGGTGACAATCATATACTTATTGTCACCTACACAATTATGGTCATTAAGAGTGAAGGTTAAGAATGTTTCACCGAGTGACCCTATTCTCTGGGTATTCTAGTAGCGTTCTGGTATGGTTTCACATGGTTTAGCTTGTAGGGCTCACTATATAAGGTTTAAGCTGATGCCTAAATAGGTATCCAAATTGCTCCTTCATCTGGTAAGGACAGTTGAGAAACCTAGACCCATTACGTGTTTGGCAAAATGGGTTCGATCCGTTGGATGTATTTCCCTATGAAAATGCGGAGGGTTTTTCACGAGAGGCATAGGTAATTTACATCCAAGAAGTTATTGGCATGTCTATGCGAAGGGTTACTCATGAAGACGGATAGCTCACTTCCTCCTAATGATTGGGTTGAAACCATGCCATGGAGTTTGGCGGGACACTAATCCACATGCAAGTGCGCGGTGTGTGAAGGGGAAGCAATCAAACCTTTTTGTTTACTTTTGTATTACCATTTTTATTAAACTAATGATTATTGGAAAATAAGACAATCTTGACAATCATATCAAACCAAAGATTAGTTGACAAAATGACAAAAGGGTCATGGTTAAATGACCGAAGGTGGAAAATACCAGGAACCTAGCAAGACATGGCTAGTTATTGGCCTAACTCTCTATACTGTCCTCAGCGAAGTT
>JAQSVH010180533.1:0-19718 GCA_029448705.1 Adansonia digitata | reverse complement strand
CCGACGATTACGTCTCGCGAGATTCAGACGGCTGTGAGGTTGGTTCTGCCAGGGGAGTTGGCCAAGCACGCTGTTTCAGAAGGCACTAAAGCTGTTACTAAGTTTACTAGTTCTTAGGCTTTGAAAAATATGGTTTGGTTGTAAAAATTGGTAGGTTTTAAGGTTGTTTCATCTGTTGATCTTTCTCTTTCGTAATTTCTGAGACTTAAATGGAAATCTAATCATCATTTTGAAAGTTTGTTGGCCCCTACATCATAACAAATTGGTGAATAGTTATGACTGGCCAAAACACAAAAGCTCAAATCTTAACCTATCTAGGATATGTGCCTGCCGGAAATATATGGCACCATAGGCACACACTTTGCTTCCCTCGAAAGCAATGAACCTTTTAACCTTCTGACTATGCCAAAGATGGATCTTTTAATATCATCTAAACCATGTGAATCAATTAGATCTCATAAATCTAGTAAAACTACTTTGTTATGAGCAAAACCAATGCGGATCGATTAGTGTCGTTCTCCATAAGGGTATCATAAGCATGTGAGCTGTAGTAATAATTATTAGTATAAATAAATCATTCAGATAAATAATGAATAATGTATTATAGTTTAACACTCAGAAAAAATTCATTAATTATAGAAAATTGAGGGCATGCCAAATAAATAATTGACATTCAAACTTCTTCACTCATGCACATAACAATCTAATAACACACTCATCAAACACATGCCAATCGCGACTCAAAGATCAAATCATTACAAGCATTCATATCTTTGAATTCTCATTCAGACATAAATATCATGAAAAAAAAAAACCTAAGAATTTTTTTTCACTCTAGGCTCCTGTTCTTCACCATCAAACATCTTTATCGATGTCAACAGTGCTTTGAACCCAGTTTTTGAAATTTAAGCCGTGAGTTGATCAAAAAATACCAACCGTTTTGACCAAAAATTTGTCGGTGGAATCCTCGCAAATCTTGCATTTCTCAGATTGCAAGTCTCCTAATTTGGCTTCCACGGCCTTTATCTCAATTGAATACTTTTCAATCTCCTTTCTCAATGCTTCTTCACCGGCTCTTAGACTTTCCATTCTCTGGACCAAGCTATCGCGATCCTTGCGTGCTCGGAGGCCAAAGTAACCCTGGACAATTGTCTCCAAATGTTTCATGGCAAATTCCACATCAAATCCGCAGCGTTTAGCATCCATTATTGGGCCTCTCCACTTCCATATAATCTTTTCAGTAACTTCTTCAAGTGACCGATTGCCCATGTCTTTGATGGCAGCACAAAAGAAAACAAATATATTCTGAACAATGTGAACACTGAATTTGCTTTCTTTCGTAATATCACCATAGACATTTAAGATATCACGAGCAGTCGGGGCCAGAGACAATGGGATTTTAAACTTTTCAACGCTTTCGCACTCTCCATCTAATGAATCTTTAAAGCTCTCGGGGTGGCACTCGCTTGGAAAGTTCTCATCAGTAAGTCTATCCATAATTTGATCCACAAGCAAATCAGAATAGCACGGTGTGCCTGCGGGCGTTGTCCCACTCGCAGTGGTAGAGGAACTTAGACTAATTCCAAACTGATCTGACGCCTGAAAGATTAATATATGTTGGAGAAAAGAGAAAGGATCAGTAAACTAAACGAACTAATGCAAAAATCAAGTGGTGCAAAGCAATTAATAACCATACCATGTTAGAGTCGCCATTCAAGTCCAATGCCTGCGATTTGCTCTTCACCTGCAAGTAGAACAACATTATATGTACACTTCAATGTCAAAGGAGCAAACCCAAATCATTTATATAGTTTGAGAATCATAATGTGAGAGAATGAAAGCATGCAGGAAAACTATAGCTGCCGACACAAGGGACTATGACAGTAAATCAGTCGGCTTTTCACCAAAAACCAAAACGAAATTAATAAAACTTTAAGCCTAGTAGCTGCGTAATGTAAAGGGGTATTCTTTTCATATAAAAAAAGGGACAGAAGGGAGATAGATACCTGGAGACTACCAGGGGATTCCTGGAAGAATGGTAATTCCTTTCGCTTAGGATAGTCGTGAAGTTGCAGCTTTCTTTCCTTAAGCCTATTTATTTCGGCCTCTATTTCATGAAATTTATTCAAAATCAACTCCATTTGCTCAATTCCACCGAACTTAGACTTCATTTGCTCGAATTGATGGAAATCTGCCTCCTTTTCCTGCTGTCCGTAGCATTCATCGACCTTCATTTGCTGGATCAATATCAAAGGCAGCAAATACTGTTTTAAACACAACCAAAATGTTGGGAGACAAATAGACCAAAGCTTTGATAGACATATGTATAACTAATTGGTTTATTATTAAGAAAAAAAAAAACACTTTTTGATCAATTGGGGGAAGGGGAGAGGATGTTTGGGATCTTACATGTCAACTTTAGCACTCTTCTGATTACAAAGCTAAAAATGTTTAAATATTTATTTGATGTAAAAAATTTTCTACCATTAAATATATATTGAAAATACCAATATTTTTAATTAACATATTGTTCAATCTAATGATCAATTTGTTAATATATTAATCATATATAAAGTTATATAAAATGTATAAAACTAATTTAATTTTATACAGTGCAAGTGGATCTCTTGTCTTAAAAATATTATCTTATATATATATTTCATAAATTTCGTTAATTTTGACAACTAAATCAATTAATTAATAGCCGAAATTTTTAAAAATCTTCAACTAATAACTGAACCAAATTTTTTTTTTTTTACCAATTAATTAAATCGATTTCTATTTCGGTTGGTTAAGTCAGGTAAAATCAAATAATGAACGCCACTGGGCTAAGATCACGAGAGTTCATCATTAAGGCTCTGAATTTTACATTTCACTAGATCGAACCAACCCAAAAAGGGGAAAAAAAGTTTGAAACTAAGGATATAGGGCAAGAGAAATATACCTGTCGATTACTAGGAGATGGCTGAAAGGATTTCTGTTTAATTTCATCAATTCCACCATATGGTAACTTTACTTGGTCGAACCTACGTAAATTAGTCTCAATTTCCTTGAATTTCTCTGGTATGGCCTCCAATTCCTTCTCATTCAAATTAAAAATCATATATCTTCACATTAGTTAAACTAACATGATGCAAGTAGAAATTCAAACTTAGAGAAAATTAATAGCACATAAAATACCTTGAATTTATCCAACCACTCCATTTCATTAATTCCGCCATATTTTGACTTCATTTGCCTTAGTTGATCGAGCACGGCTTCAATCAATTTCCGGATCATATCGTAATGTATCTCTTTTTCTTGGAGTCTAAGTAAGTCAGATTTTATGTGATAACTTTGATCTATAAATGATTGCAGTTGGTCAATCCCCCCACATTTTGACGCTATTTTCTCCAGTTCATTGTACTTTAGCTTGAATCTTCTCAGCTCGTCTAACTCCGTCTTCACTTGCAAACAGAAAACAAAAGGTTACCAATACCATGAAATACGTAACTAATATACAGCAATAGGAGAAATCGAATCGAGACATTTCGTTTACCTTTCTCCGCATCCGATACCTCATGTCATTATTTCTTTTTCTTATTATTTTTTCAATTTCTGTAGTATAAGAAAGACTTTTATCTTTTATTATCATTGCATTTCGTTTCTCTCCAGTGCCTGCTTCAGCTGATGTTCCTGCTTGATCAAGTTGGCTCTCTCCTTTTTCCTCTGGTGTTAGCTTTCGTTTACGACCAGCGTGATCCAGGTGGATTCGTTCTGATTCTACATAACAAAATCCGTCCGACACGTCTCTTTGAAAGTTATAAGGAGAATTGAACAGCTGAGGCAACTCGCTAGCGTTAGGATTGCCTTCTCCATCTCCTAGCGACAACATGGCTCTCGCAGATGATGTTCTTACTCCATCTTCCACGTCTCTTCGAGAGTTATCAAGGGAACTGAACTGCTGTGGCAACTCGTTAGCATTAGGATTGCCTTCTTCATCTCCTTGACAAGACATGGCCGTCGTAGATGATGTCTTTCCTCCATCTTCAACGTCTTTTGGATAGTTATCAAGAGAATTGAACTCCTGTGGCAACTTGTTAACATTAGGATTGCCTTTTTCACCTCCTAGCAACGACATGGCTGTCGCAGATGATGTCCTTACTCCATCTTCAACGTCTCTTCGAGAGTTATAAAGAGAATTGAACTCCTGTGGCAACTTGTTAAGGTTAGGATTGCCTCCTCCATCTCCTACCAACGACATGGCTGTCGCAGATGAGGTTATTACTCCATCTTCAACGTCTCTTTGAGAGTTATCAAGAGAATTGAACTGTTGTGGCAACTCATTCGCGTTAGGATTGCCTTCTCCATCTCCTACTGACAACACGGCTGTTGCAGATGACGTTCTTACTCCACCTTCAATGTCTCTTCGAGAGTTATCAAGAGAATTGAACTCCTGTGGCAACTCGTTAACGTTAGGATTGCCTTCTCCATCTCCTAGCAACGACATGGCTGTCGTAGATGATGGTCTTACTCCATCTTCGACATCTCTTTGAGAGTTATCAAGAGAACTGAACTGTTGTGGCAACTTGTTAGTGTTAGGATCGCCTTCTCCATCTCCTAGCGACAACATGGCTGTTGCAGATGATGTTCTTACTCCATCTTCAACGTCTCTTTGAGAGTTATCAAGAGAACTAAACTGCTGTGGCAACTTGTTAACGGTAGGATTGCCTTCTCCATCTCCTAGCGATAACAGGGCTGCTGCAAATGATGTTCTTACTCCATCTTCAACGTCTTTTGGAGAGTTATTAAGAGAATTGAACTCCTGTGGCAACTTGTTAACGTTGGGATTGCCTTCTCCATCTCCTACCAACGACATGGCTGTCGCAGATGATGTTCTTACTCCATCTTCAACGTCTCTTCGAGAGTTATAAAGAGAATTGGACTCCTGTGGCAACTTGTTAACGTTAGAATTGCCTTCTCCATCTCCTACCAACGACATGGCTGTCGCAGATGAGGTTATTACTCCATCTTCAACGTCTCTTTGAGAGTTATCAAGAGAATTGAACTGCTGTGGCAACTCGTTAGCGTTAGGATTGCCTTCTCCATCTCCTAGCGACGACACGGCTGTAGCAGATGATGTTCTTACTCCACCTTCAACGTCTCTTCGAGAGTTATCAAGAGAATTGAACTTCTGTGACAACTCGTTAACATTAGGATTGCCTTCTCCATCTCCTAGACAAGACATGGCCATCGCAGAGCATGTTCTTACTCCATCTTCAACGTCTTTTGGAGAGTTATCAAGAGAATTGAACTCATGTGGCAACTTGTTAACGTTAGGATTGCCTTCTCCATCTCCTAGCAACGACATGGCTGTCGCATATGATGTTCTTACTCCATCTTCAACGGCTCTTCGAGAGTTATAAAGAGGATTGAACTCCTGTGGCAACTCGTTAACGTTAGGATTGCCTTTTCCATCTCCTACCGATGACATGGCTGTCGCAGATGAGGTTATTACTCCATCTTCAACATCTCTTTGAGAGTTATCAAGAGAATTGAACTGCTGTGGCAACTCATTAGCGTTAGGATTGCCTTCTCCATCTCCTAGCGACAACATGGCTGTTGCAGATAACGTTCTTACTCGACCCTCAACGTCTCTTAGAGAGTTATCAAGAGAATTGAACTCCTGTGGCAACTCGTTAATGTTAGGATTGCCTTCTCCATCTCCTAGCAAAGACATGGCTGTCGTTAATGATGTTCTTACTCCATCTTCGACGTCTCTTTGAGAGTTATCAAGAAAACTGAACTGGTGTGGCAACTTGTTAGCGTTAGGATTGCCTTGTCCATCTCTTAGCGAGAACATGGCTGTCGAAGATGATGTTCTTACTCCATCTTCAACGTCTCTTAAAGAGTTATCAAGAGAATTGAACTCTTCTGGCAACTCGTTAGCGTTAGGATTGCCTTCTCCATCTGTTGCAGATGACTTTGTTACTCCACCTTCAACGTCTTTTTGAGTGTTATCAAGAGAATTGAACTGCTGTGGCAACTCGTTACTGTTAGGATTGCCTTCTCCATCTCGCAGCGACGACATGGCTGTAGCAGATGACTTTCTTACTCCATCTTCAACGTCTCTTGAAGAGTTATCAAGAGAATTGAATTGCTGTGGCGACTCGTTAGCATTAGGAGAACATTCTCCATCTCGTAGCTTCTGGTTCGGTTCCTCTTGTCCATGCCGATGACCCTAAAAAAATAAAAAATTTTAATAAAAATACCATAACCTCCTTACAATTATAACTCATATCCAATGAATCCTAATAAAATCTCTCTTTTTCCTGTGTAAAGTCTCTCTCAGAGGAGGTACGACTCTCCAAAAGTCAATGCTCTTATTTATAGGTCAATGACACTTCCCTTAGCCCAGCTAAGTTACTTGATGTGAGATTTGAAATCAGTATACTTAATACTTTAACATCACTACTGTCGGATATGATATTGAAGACCAAGGACATAGGAAAGTATAGTCGCCAATAGTTTGGCACTCTCTATGTAAATCGTTGAATTCATACAAGCTCATAACATTGTCATCAATAAATTCAGTAATAAGCGCATCAGAATACACAAGATCAGGCATTGTCCCACTCTCAGCCGCAGGAAACATTTCACTAATTTCCTAACCTTCCAGCTGAATCCAAAATAAAAGTAGAAACATATTTACAAGAAATTATTTTATGGATTCTTTCCACCACATCACTCATAGACTTATCCAATTAAATTTGTCCATGTCAATTTTTTTTCCACGTCATATAAAGCCTTCAATCATTAATTTATATTATATTTTTTGAAACCAAGGTTTTTGCAATAGCATTTTTTATCTCATACTCGAAAACCTTATAGCCATGGAGAACTTGTTAGATCCATAAAGATTCTACCGAAGATTGAGAAACCTTGTGGATTCAAACAAAATCTCGCATGGGCTCTTCACTTGATTATGATGATAAGCATCATCTTCATGATCTTTTGATCTAACATTAATACCTCTCATTCAATTAATCTCTCATCCTCTTTGATATATAACTACTCGATGTTTGCTTGGCATCAAAGGTACAACCCGAAGCATAATCTTTTTAAGTTGTTTAATTGCTTCTGTTCCTTCTTTTCAGCATCGTAAGAGAAAATTCCCAATAATCACAAGTTTTGATTAGTAGGGTTGTGGAGGATGTGAGGACTGGGGAAGGAATGGGGGAGTGGTTGGCTCTAGGGAGAAAGAGTGGACGAGCATTGAATTGGCGATAAAAGAAAAAAAATTATTTAATCTGACGTGGAAAAATGATGATATGGCATAAAATAATTGGGTAGGGATCATTGCTAAGGTGGTAGGAAGGGATCATAAAATAATTTCTCCATATTTACCAAGGAGTAAGGAGAATCACCTTCAATAAAGACAATTATAGTAAAAAGAAAACCAAAATTTAAATGTATTAACAATATATAGTTGCATAGAAAAGTACTTAAAAATTTATTCCTACAAGGAATTGATATAATTCAAACATTATAAATCACATTGCAAACATCAAAGTTTGAGGGAAAGTTAGTTTAATTAACAACCGGAAATCAAAAGAATGTAAGTTAGTACTAACTGTTTGTGTACTGCTTCACGTAGCAATTAACACGCAAGATTAAAGTAATAGAACGCCGATTCCAATACCATGTTAAGTTTCTAATCAGAAATCAATGGCAGTATAAGACTACTCAAAACTCATGATTTAAAAAACTTGGAATAGCAAGGATTTAAAAATATAAATTCCTAAAAAATCAACTTGGCATATTGACAACTTATAAAATTTATCAGACAGAGTTTGACATCTTGGCTTCGCAGAAAATAAACAGAAATAATCAGAAAGGGCAAAAGAAAACATAAAATAATTGACATACTCAACCTCACTCAAAAGAGAAGAAAAAAAACGCAAACAATGTGGCCATAACTAGTCAACCATAGATCCTTGCACTTGTTTATTAAAGTTCACAGACTAAATTCCATGATAATTCTGCTGCTGCAAATTATATAGTTTTATACAAATGCTGGCAGTAAAAGCAGGGAAATGTTGCTTCAAAGCCACCAATAGTTAGGAGATAGATAAAATAATTTGTATTTTCATGGTGTTCAAATCATAGTTTGACTGTAAGTTCAATGAAGAATCATCCGGCATTGGATTTAGAAAAAAAAAAAAAAAAGCAATGTGTGTTTGTCTGATCGACTAAAATATAAAAGAACACTTAGAGGGACAAGAGAGATGCCTGGAGAAAATAAAACGATGACAGTGCATTCTGGTTCAAGCGGGACCCCATTTGCTCATATTGGATCTGCTGCCACTCTGTGTTCTTCAGCCCATTTATTACGGGCACGATATCATTAATCCCCCCAAACATGGAAGCTATTTCGTCGAATCTATGTAAATTTGACTCCATGTCCTCAAACTTGTTTTCCATTTGCTCAAGTCTGTTAAAACCGGCTTTCAACTGCCTGAGCTCCTCCTTTTGCACACAGAAAAGCAAAATATCAAGAGAAAATTCTTAACATCAGAAGAAGAGGAAATGTATAAACAAATAGATATCTATTTTAAGCAGCACCTTCTTCTTTTCCCTATACTGTTTACAAGACAAAATCTTTTTCGCTCTTCTTTCCTCTGAGGTTTGGGTTGGAACGCGACCCCTTCGTTTTCGTCCATTGGGAACTTCTCTTGAAGGTGCTGCTTGATCCACCTGAGTCCCATTTGGTTCAGAAGAGAAGACTCCCTGCTCTGCTTCAACTCCTGGCTGAAAACGAAACGGCGGAGCCTGCTGCTGGGGGGAAACCCATGCCTGAGTCCCATTTGGTTTAGAAGAGACCACTCCTAGTCCCAGACTTGCACCAACAGCAGGCTGAAATCCAAACAGCTGAGCCTGTTGGGAAACCGATGCCTGACTCCCATTCGGTGCAGAAGAGAGTACACCCGGCTGTAAGCTCAAAAGCTGCTGAAAACTCCAAGGCTGAGGCTGCAAGGAAACCGATGCCTGATTCCAATTTGCTTGAGAAGAAAGCACTCCAAGCCCTGCATTAACACCCTGCTGAAAACTAAACAGCTGAGCCTGACTCCCCTCTGGTTCAGAAGAGAGCATCCCCAGCCCTGCTTCAAGACCCGACTGAAAACTCCACAGCTGAGCCTGCTGCTGGGAAACCGAAGCCTGAGTCCCGTCTGGTTCAGAAGAGAAGAGTCCTTGCCCTTCTTCTACACCAGGCTGAAAAGTCAACGGCTGCAGCTGTTGCTGTTGGGAAACCCATGCCTGAGTCCTATTTGGCTCAGAAGAGAGGACTCCCTGCGCTGCTTCTAAGCCCAGCTGAAAAGTCAACGGCTGAGCCTGCTGGGTAACCGATGTTTCTGTTAAGTCTGATCTCAAAGCTTGATTCTGCGACATGTGATACTCCATTTTGTTTGAACTTTGAAGTTTCAATCTGTCAAGATTCAAAAACATAACAGGGAATCCGTAATCATAACTTTGTAGCACAAACAAGACCGGTAGCAATTCTTAATAAATAATAGTAATAATTAAAAGAAAAAAAAAAAAAAAGACAGCGAGCAAGCGTTTGAATTGTTTAAGCAGTGACTGTTTGATGCCTTTTTGACTACAGATATATTATTTCGAGTAATTTAATGTAATGTACAATGACTCGAGTAAGATTTTGAGTTATCGTTAGCTAAATTAAAAAAATAAAAAAACGGTGTAAACATGGAAAGGGCTCCTCTCGCCGATATTTGTATTAGAGAGGGCATTCTTATTTTATTTTTGTTAAGGTATATATAAAAACAATCAATGGTTCAAATTAAATGTAAAGTGTTTTATTGATTTTTATTTTAATTAATTTTTATCTTGAATTTTTTTTTAAATCGAAAATACAATCATTGACATATCACTGCATTTAATTTGAAACATTGTTTTTTATTTTAAAAAGACAAAATCAAAGTAAAAATTAAATGAAATAAAAAATTAATAAAAATACTACATTTAATTTAAAGCATTGATTATTTTTTTATACACTTGATAATATCATAAAATAGATTGATCTATTTAATCTAAATATTGGACTGGAAATGAGCCATTTTCGCATGAACACACTCCTACTTTGAATCGTTTTCAGAAAATTTGTTCAGAAAAATAGAGATTTTCATGTTTGGATAACTTAATAAAAAATATTTTCTTTTATTTCGTTATTTTTTGAAAAATCTAGTTTTTTTCAAATAGCAATATTGACATAGATAATAAATTATTAATGATTAATTATTAAAATAATAAAAAAACCACTTATTTTTTAAATATTAATATTTTAAATAGTAATATTTTAATAATAATATTTAATACAAAAAAGTTATATTAATATTAAATACTTAAATAATATTATTTACTATTAAAACATTAATAATATAAATATTTTAGAATATTATAATAATTATTATTAAAATTTTATTTATATTAATATAATAATTATTAAAACATTATTTTACAATTTTCAAATAGTAATATTGCTATAAATATTAAAGTATTAAAAACTATTTATAATTAAAATATTTATTTTTAATATTAAAATCATAATATTTTAATAATGTTTAATGATAAAATATGCTATTAATATTGAATACTTAAAATAATACTATTTGTTATGAAAAAAATTTTAAAATGTTATTTCTATTAATATACCTATACAATTAAAATATTAATTTTTATATTGAAAGAATTTATTATTAAATATTTATAAAGTATATTTTATATAAATTTATTATTAAAATAGTCATATAAGAACATATTTCAACAAAATATTAAAATACCATTTAAAATTTAAAATAATTTAAAATTTTATTTCAATAAACTTCATTTATTTAAATTATAACTGAATTCTCTTGCATTGTTTTATAGCTAAAACATCTTTTATATTTTCTAAACATGTTGGAGTACCTTGTATATGTGTGTGGTGTTAGCAAGAAGATTTAAGAATAGAACAGAAAATTGGAGATAAAACCAAGACTTTATTTAATAGTAAAGATTGCAGTTCTGATACAATGAAAATATACTAATTTATAGATAAAAATTTAATATAACCACTAATTACTTGGACCCATAAATAAGGAAAAACATGACTCACTGCTGCCATAAAAATAGCCACTAACTCTTAACAACCATGACTTATTCAAAAAAAAAAATCCCAATGAATTAGGATTACACCAACACTTCCCCTTAATCTTGATTCTGTAAAACAGATATCCCAAGCATGCTACTTAGCTTTTCAAATGTATCGAACTTTTAATGGTTTTGCTAAGATGTCTGCCACTTGATTTTCAGTCTTGCAGAAGTTCAATTCAACCTTTTTCTTCTCAACCAAGTTCCTTAAAAAATAGAATCGAACGTCAATATGTTTACTTCTTCCCTGCGCAACTAGATTTTTTGCCAAATTAATTGCTGAATTATTATCAACAAATATCTTCAAGGTTCCCTTAAGTAGAATATGCATATGATTCGATAAGTTTGTCAACCAAATGGCTTGACAAGCGCTGGAAGTTGCAGCAATGTACTCTGCTTCGCATGTTGAAAGTGTAACTGTAGGTTGTTTCCTTGACGACCACGAATAAGCCGCACAACCAAAAATAAAACAGTAGCCTGAAGTGCTTTGTCGATTGTCTACATCTCCAGCCCAGTCACCATCTGAGTATCCTACAAGTAAACAATTATCAGTGGAAGAGTAAAACAGGCCAAAATCATGTGTACCCTTTAAATAACGTAGGATACGTTTGGCCACTTGCAAATGGGACTGATGTGGTGACTCCATGAATCTGCTAATTAAGCCAACTCCATAAGAAATATCTGGTCTTGTACAAGTAAGATACCTCAGGCTTTCCACAAGTTGCTTAAAGTTGGTTGAATCAACAAGTGGCCCTTCTCATTTCTTTGTAAGCTTTGTGCCTACTTCCATAGGAATCTTTACCGGATTGCAACTGTCCATTTGATAGTTTTTCAAAATGTCAGTAACATATTTCTTTTGAGATATAAAAATTCCATTATCTCCTTGAACCACTTCAACACCAAGGAAATATGACATAAGACCTAGATCAATCATCTCGAATTCTTTCATAATGGATTGCTTGAAGGTTTCAATCATGTTTGTACTGTTGCTTGTAAATATTAAATCATTAATATATAAACATACCATCAAAACATCACCAGAATTGCTGACCTTCACATATAAGGCATGCTCGGAAGAGCATTTATTAAAGCCGTCATCAAGGAAGAAAGAATCAATGCGCCTATTCCAAGCCCATGGAGCTTGTTTTAGGCCATATAATGCCTTTTTCAGCTTGTAAACTCTGTCCTTGCCGCCTTGCCTCACAAAACCAGGTGGTTGTTTGACAAACACCTCATCTTCAAATGGACCGTTAAAGAAAGCCGACTTTACATTTATTTGATGGATTTTCCAATGGTTTTGTGCAGCCATAGCAATCATAAGTCTGATTGTTTTCATTCGAGCTACCAGAGCAAACACCTCTTGATAATCATAGCCTGAACGTTGTTCAAATCCTTTTGCCACCAGCCTTGCTTTGTATCTTTCCACCACTCCATTTGCTGTCATTTTTGTTTTAAAAATCCACTTGACATCAATTGCTTTTTGGCCTTGTGGGAGATCAGTAAGGACCCATGTATTGTTTCTTTCAATTGCTTCAAGTTCTTCACACATGGCTGTCATCCATTTTGGATTTTGAGTTACTTCCTCTAATGTCACGAGTTAAACATCTGCAAAGAAGGCAAAATGCACTAACTCTCCATCATCATCAACACTATCATCAGGATTTACCTCGTAATCTTATAGGTGTAGTGGTGGCTGGCAACAACGTTGAGGCCTCTTAGGTTCAACTTGACTTTTGCGCAAGGTAGATCGTGCTTAAGGTTCTTCATTAACGTTGGGCACCTCTGCTTCTTCTTCAAAAGGAGAAAGAATACACTTTTGTTCTCAAGGATTGTTCTCATTCCAGTTCCAAGCTTCTTCTTCAGCAAAAGTGACATCCCAACTAACAATGACTTTTTTCATCACAGGATTAAGCAGTTTGTATCCTCCTCTTTTATAAACAATAAAAATAAATTTATTTGCTCGATCATCTAACTTTGTTCTTATCTCTGCTGGAATATGAGCATAAGCGATAGTTCCAAACACTTTCAAATACTTCACACTTAGTTTGAAACCACTCCATGCTTCTACAAGGGTACAATTTTGAACTCTTTTTGTCGGAGATCGATTTAATATGTACACAGAACAAGAAACAGCTTCACCCAAAAAAAATTAGGCATGATTTTGGTCTTTAACATGCTTCTCGCCATGTCCAAGATTGTTTTGTTCTTTCGTTCGACAACCCTATTGTGCTGAGGAGTGTATGGAAATGTGACTTCATTGTGAATACCCTGTTCTTGACAAAACTCTTTAAATTCATTAGAGGTGTATTCACCTCCTACATCAGTACGTAGCACTTTTATAGGATAGCCACTTTGCCTTTCAACATGCAATCTAAACTTCTTGAAATAATCAAATACTTCTGACTTTCTTTGAAGGAAATAAACCCATATTTTACGAATAAAATCATTAATAAAGTCAGAAAATACCTGTTGTTTCCGTTTGACATTTCATTTATTGGGCCGCAAACATCAGAGTGAACAAGCTCAAGCGGTTAAAAAGCTTGCTACTGTCTTTCTGCTGTAAATGGTGTTCTATGATGCCTCCCAATAGTACATGCTTCACATAATTGTTCAGGATGCTGAATACAAGGCAAGCCTCTCACTAATTTTCCTTAAGCAAGCAATTTTAAGCTGTGAAAATTTAGGTGTCCAAACCGTAAGTGCCATAACCAAGACTCATCTTTTATAATTGCATTAAGACAATAATAAACACCACCAGAAATATTAACTTGAAACATGCGATTCTTTGTCATGGGAGCCATAAGAATATGTGTACCTTTCTTATCACAAATGGAGAATGTTCCATCACAAAGAATCATCTCATACCTTTTTTGAACCAGCTAACCCACACTTAACAAGTTAGTCTTCATTCCTGGTACATAAAAAACATCTGAGATATATTTTTGATCTCCATTTTTCAAGTTGATAAGAATCTGCCCTTTTCCCATCACCGGTATGCTACTGTCATCTGCAAATTTGATTATTGTATTGAAGGATTCATCAAGATCTGCAAATAAATCCCTCTTGCCACACATATGTTTGGTACAGCCAGTGTCAAGAAACCATGTGTGATAATTTGCTGTTTCGCTGGCTGAAGTAACCATCAAAAGAGTATGGTTTTCTTCCTCATCTTGTTGAATATAATGAGCCCTCTGATCATTATCTTTGTATCTGCATTCATTGGAATAATGACAAAATTTATGACATGAGAAAGATTCAACATTGGATTTATTATACCGTCATTTGCTGCGTCCACGGCCTCTTGGATGTTGATGTCGATTAGAATCTGATCTCTCTCGGTCATTGTCTTGGTTGCCTCTAGACCCAGAATTATTGCAATAATCACCATGACTTCGGTTGTTTCGGAATCGCTACCTCGTCTGCATCTTTTTACTCGAAAACTATCTTGTCTTTTGTTTGCATCACCATTCTGACCTCTTTTAATAGATGCTTGGGCTTGTAAAGCTTGCTCAATTTATTTCTTAGCTTTCTTCTCATTCATCCGTTGTTCATGAGCTTGCAAAGTACCAGGCAACTTGTCGACGGACATCAAGGACAAATCATGAGCTTCTTCCATAGCCACCACAATATGGTCAAATTCTGAAGTCAACGACCGTAAAATTTTTTCAACAATGGCTTGCTCTTTTTGCATCTCTCCATATAATTTCATTTGCTTTGTCAATGCCAAGAGCTGACTTACATAGTTTGCTGTGGACTCAGTGGGCTCCATTTGCAATATTTCATACTGATGCCTCAATGTTTGGAGTCTCATCTTTTTTACTCTGTCAACACCTTTATATGTCATCATTAGTGTACCCCATGCTTGCTTTGACGTTGTCGCAGCTGTAATCTTCTCAATACTTCATCTGCCACTCCTTGATGTATGAAGAACAGCACCTTCTTATCCATTTTCTTGTTTTCACGATAAACAGCCTTTTGTGTATCACTTTCACTTTCTCCAGGTTCCTTAAAGCCCTTTTCCACGACCTCTAGCAACTCGTGGTAATTGAAAAGTACTCTTATTTGGACTGTCCACCGATTGTAATTTTTTCCATCCAAGATAGGAGCAGAAACTTGGGTCGAGCTGTTCATAGCCATAGCTCTGATACCATTGTTAGCAAGAAGATTTAAGAATATACCAAAAAATTGGAAATAAAACCAAGACTTTATTTGATAGTAAAGATTGCAGTTCTGTTACAATAAAAATATACTAATTTATAGATAAAAACTTAATATAACCACTAATTACTTGGACCCATAAATAAGAAAAAACATGACTCACTACTGCAATAAAAATAGCCACTAACTCCTAACAACCATGACTTATTAAAAAAAAATATCCCAATGAATTAGTATTACACCAACATGTGGTATCTGTCTCATTGGGCATAATGGCTCACTTTTTCTTTTCAACTGTCATGGTAATAAAAGGGTTAATTACAAAATTAGCCCTATACTATATCTCTTTTTTTGTTCAGGTATTTGAAAAAAATTTTAGCTCAAATAAATATTCAAACTATCATATTTATTAAATATTTAGTCCATTTCAAGTATCTATTTGTTTGGAAAAAAAATAGATACCTATTTATAGTAAAAAATTCTTGAAATATTTAATTGAAAAAAAATGATACTAATTTTGTATAAACCTTACTAAGAACTGCTACAAAGTTTGTACAAAAAAAGTTTGATAAGGTGAGACCATTACTTGCAGCATCCTTTACTATAGGATCTTTTTGAATTGATAAGTAGTCATCTTCTATTCGGTTTTATCCTAGTAGATGTTAAAAGCAAACTACATTTTTATTTTTTAAAATTAGCTTGTTGAGTATACTAGGTCTACTTAATGTTGAGGCCTAATAAGTAAACTCAATAATTGACTTAATTCAAGAAGATCGACAACAAGGTATTTAATGAGCATTTAATAGGTGGAAGGATCATTGCACCGATTGATATCATTTAATTAGCCTAAGGATAATCATAGTACTAGACACCTCGAGCGTAGCATAGGTTTAGCCACTTGAACATAGCAAGTGCATTCCAACAAAGGTATAAATTAAAATAATATATATTTTATTTAAATTTAATTATAAAATATATAAATATTAATAAAAAATATTCTTTGCGCTTAGAATTTAAAAAAATTCAGATCTATTAGCAAGTTTAATAATATAAAAAATAAAAATTAAGTTTTTAATATTTAATTAAATTATTAAAAAAATATTAAAATAAAATTAGTAATTAAAGTTTTTGATTTATAAAATATTATTTAATTATAATTTTACCATAGTTATTTTTATTATTAAATTCGTATTCAGGTTTGGGTTGAGCTTGAATTCGAGTTTTTTCGGATTCGAATTATTTTAAATTCAAATGATTTTGTATTTGAGTTTTTTTGAATTTGAATCATTGACTTTTTTATTAAATCGGATTCGATTTAAATTTAAATTTAATTTTTTTAAATAAAATTTTAAATTTGAATTTATTTTACCATCCGTTTGCTTTTTCTTAAACTCCCCATCAGCATCAGTCTTTTTCCTTTGTTTTTTTTTTTGCTCTGGAGTTTGGGCTCGAATGCGAACCCTTCGTTTTCGTCCATTGGGAAATTCTCTCGAAGGTCCTGCTTGATCCACCTGAGTCCCATTTGGTTCAGAAGCGATCACCCCAGCCCTGCTTAAACACCGGGCTGAAAACTCAACAGCTGGGGCTGCGGGGAAACCGATGCCTGAGTCCCATTTGGTGCAGAAGAGAGGACGCCCTCCCCTCTGCTTCAACACCCGGCGGAAAACTCAACTTCTGAACCTGCTGCTGGGAAACCAACGTTTCTGTTAAATCTGATCTCCAAGCTTGATTCTGTGACATGTGATGTTCCATTCGGTTTGAACTTTCAAGTCAAGAAACATACAAAGCTATGAGCAGGGAAGCCGTATTTACAACTTTATAGCACAAACAAGACCGCGAGCAATTCTTAATAATAATAATAATAAATAGACCGCGAGCAAGTATATGAATTGTTTAAACAGTGCCGGATGCCTTTTTGACTATGAATATATGATCTCGAGTAATGTAATCGACAATGACTCGATTAAGATTTTGAATTATTGTTGGTTGAATTCAAAAAAAAAAAAAAAAAAAAGGCAGTGTCAGCACAGACCTACTTTGTCTCGTTCTCCAATGCAAAGCACTATGAAATAAAAATAATACATAAAATAGCTAGAGCGATGGCCATTGCTTTGACTTCGGGACCCAAGCGGTAACTGCAATACGAGAGGAAATGGTTTTTTTTTTTTTTAATTTGACGTTGAAATTACCATCTATATCTATATCTATATCTATCTATTTATATCTAATATTATTTTTGAGTTCTAAAAAGATTCAAAAGGTATTTTTAAAATTTTTAAAGTTATTTTTGTAAAAAATTAAATGAATTTACATTAAAAAAAAAGATGGACGTGCAAAGAAAGAAAGTAGTATAGATGGTGATGGAGATTGATGAGGTTTGGTGGGAGAAGTGGAGAGATTTGATATAGATGGTGATGGAAATTGATGAGGTTTAGTGGGAGACGTTGAGAGATTTGGTAGGAAATTGAAGGAAAGAAAAAGATCAAACGGTTGCCAAAAAAAAAAAAAAAGAAATAAAGAAGTTATTAAAGGAGAAAAGAGAAAAGAAATAGCTATCAGAGAAAGTTTCGGGTGTTTGAAGCTTCGAGGCAAAGGGAAGAAATTTAGAGAAAAAAAGAGAATAGGCAGATAAAAAAAAAAAAGGTAACGTATTATTATTTTTTTGTCTTAAAAAAAACTTAATGGATATTTTTGAAGTGTTTATTTTTTTTCGTTTTATGTTTTTCTTTTTATCATTTTATCTTTTCTCTTTGCTTTCTATTACAGAAACAAAGGATAGATAAAAGCAAAAATATTTGTATTCTTTTCTACTTTCTTACCCACTCTGCTTTCTCTCAAATGCTTTCATCTTTCTATCCTATTTTTTCTGTCAATACTCTCAATTGCTTTTCGTTTGTTCCACCTTATTTAATTTTTGTTTAGACCATAGATTTGGGTAGAGAGATCAGAGAATGAGAGACCAAAACGGTTCAATATTTTTGACAAAAAGAGAGATTAATGAATCAAAGAAAAGAGGAATGGTAAGAGAAAGATAATGGCAAATGATGGAGGGTTTGTTCTCTCCATGTTAATGTATCTTTGTTTTTAACCAATTTTTAGGTAATTTTTAAGCTCAGATATCTTTTTTCTTTTTTTTCTTTTATTCATTTTTTGATTACCTTAATTTGACGACTCTAATTAGGAAATCTATGAGATACCTTCGTCTTGCAACGTGATCATCGGACGATTAGACACAAATGCAGTCCTGAAGGGTGAGTGGAAGTCAAGGAGATGGGGACACAACTGAAAAAGAGGCTTCTGTTTCATTGATGCTTTGGGTTCAAAACCTTGGTCTGTACATTTGATCTGGTGACAAACTCAAATCCAAAGCCTTAATGGTTCTATTTCTTTCATTCATTTTTTTTATAACACATCCAAAATTCTATATACATTTCTCCTTTTGTGAAAATTTAGGCTAATTGTAATTAATTTTGGTTTAGACAATAATTTTCAATAACTTTCTTCCAATATGTGTTAAAATAGTGTTTAAAATTTTATAATTTAGCTGATTTTAAACAATTGGTAGAGAGAGCGAAAAAAAAAATCTGACTTTCTGAATCAGAAGTTTCCTATATCAATTTGCAACAGTTATACTAATGTACGTACCAGTAATCAAGTAAGAAAAAAGCAAGGGCGAAGTTTTGGGCTTGAAATTTATTGTGTGTTTTAAACGTTTGAAATTTTAGTTTGAAATTTTGGCGTAAAGCATATTTTTCTATTTCATTTTCGATTTTCATTGGGTCTTTGTTTGAGTTGCCAGACCTAATGTTTTAGGTTTAATGTTTGGCCTTTTCTCTAGAAATTTGCTTGAAATTTATTATGGGTTTTAAAAAGCTTGAAAATTTGGTTCGTAATTTTGATGTAATTAAAACTTATTTTCGGATTTTCTTTGAGTTTTTGTTTCGAGTTGCTTGAGCTATTAATATTTGATGTTTAAGATTTTCTCCCGTCAGATTAGCATGCAAATGCTAACCAAAATTTGTTATTGTTCTTGATTTTTTATCTTGCAGATTTAGATCCATATTTTTATATATTTAATAGACTTCTAAAATGATAAGAATTTCATATTAGTATAAGTGAAAGTATCCATTATCAGTGTATATTTGTTTAATTTAATCTATTTAGTTGCTTTAAAAAGTTTTCTTTTATTGAGTTTTTTATTTTCTTCCTTTTTTTATTCTCTATTGCAGTAAATGAGTATTCGGGTTTTTTTAATCGCAAAGATGCAACTAAAATTAATCACTTGATTCTGTTTAGAGGTAAAAAAATATGTTTTTTTTTTTTTTTCAAATTGTTTATAATTTGATGCATGCTTTGTGGTTGTGGTATTGTATGAA
>JAQSVH010180522.1:5424-19718 GCA_029448705.1 Adansonia digitata | reverse complement strand
CTCATAGGGAATGCTCTAAATCTTGAATCCTAAGTGTTAAAGTCTCATTCTCGACCCAATTTGCCCTCAAATCCTATATGTGGATGTCAAAACATTTGTTTTTCATTTAGTAGGTTAATGTGAGAGCAGAGGCTCTGATGAGCTTCTCCTTGTTAACCTTAGCCTATTTTTTTCCACTGGTTTAACTCTTGATTAAAGATTGTGAACTTTGCCTCCCACTCAGCTAATGATTTACCAATGCACTAGTGCTTGCTTGCTTTTTAAAGTGCCACATAATCTTTTGTTAGCAATCAAGATCCTTCTTGAGATGGTTTCGCTTCTTAACAACCTGATTTATCTCTCTATCTTGGAGATAAAGGCCCTTTTATAGCTAAGTCTTTTCCTCTTTTAACTGAGCGATCTCTTTGGCAAAAGTTACTCTCTTGATTGAATTCTTTCTAGAGTAATTTGATATTAGAAGGAACCTTACCAGTTGGGCCTTGAATTGTCCCATCATCATATAGCAGTAAAGCATTGTTAGCATGACGAGCCTTCCCCTTATCTTATGCCAGAGTCACGTTGTTACCTCTCTAATATCTCTCTATGTAGTGGACCTCTCTCCAAGCATGGAAAGCTAACTAGACTTTTGACTTGTAATTAGCTTTACCGTACTTGAAGTTCTGATGCCCAAGGTTTTGAAAGAATAGGATGAGTTACTGGCATTGAAATTGCCACAGAAATAGGAAAGGTGCATAGCTAATAGTTCCCTATAATCCTATAGGTAGCACAAAACTAAAAGCTCTGCATTTATATATGATCGACTAAGAAGACAACCATGAAGCCTTCTATGTGACCCATTTTTTTTGAGATTTTGAAATTTTTTAATCCACTATTCCTCAATCTTGTCTTGAGGCCATTCCTTTCAAAGGATGTTGGAGATTGGGCTGAAGTTAGAAAATAAATTAAGCAATATTATCTTCCCTTTAACACAAAAATAACTGATGAGCTAAATATGAAAATGCGAGATGTATCTGATAAGCCAACCCATCCCTTTGCCCTTGTAAAAGGTAAAGGGTCGAATGATCTCAGGATTGATGGCAGGTGCAAGCTCGATGTTGTAGCACGTCAGGAAAATGGATTTGCTACTACCATTTTGACGTAACCTAATGTTTTTGAAAATATGAATAAACCATATATCACCAGAGTATAGATATCTTGAATTTTTGGACGTCAGTGGTATTCGCCATTGCTTTTTTTAAATTGGTCCATGAGATGCACTCACTATTCCTCTTCATCTTGACATGATTCTCAATCTATGACTCTATTACCTTGAGAATATGAGCTAATTTTTTTCTCAAAAGTTAAAGGTTGTAACACCTTATAATATGTTCTGTCAGGCTTGGCCAACATGGCTTATTCATCTACTATAGGGATCAAATCCTTTTGATTAAAATTGAAGTAATGATACATGAATTCCAAAATTGTGCAACTGCTCATGAAGGGCAACATCCAACCAAACCTGGGTAGAAGGGCTATATCTCCATATCTTCTTTTAAATGATTCCTTCTTGGTGTTATCCCAACTAGCCCAAATTTGTTTTAACTCTTGGTAGTTGTTTTCCTAGAACCCAATCCTAACCCTTTCATGCATTGTCAAGATGTAACCAGGCTTGAAAACATCTCCATCTTTACATTGATGACCCTTGGACCATTTTTGAGTTCTTTTAATGGGCTTAAGGATAGAAATGAATTGTTGCTCTATGATAGGAACCTCTTGTTAAACAATGAACCATTGGCCAATTATCCCATAAAGATGATGATTATGATGAAATGATGCATGCATCAAATAGAAAAGCAAAAGAGAAATGGGTTAGTGACCAAACAAAAATAATATGCATGAGAAAAAGTAAAAGAATAAGAACAAAAATACTTCACAGAAGTTACCTCAACAATAGGCGATATAATGCCTAAGGGCAGACATGACAATTGTAAATAGTTAAATGACATAATGGAATGTCTTAGCTAAAAATCACATTTAAAATGTGATCCAATACCTTGCTCAAACAAAAATTGACTAACTAGGCAATGACGTTCATCTGTCACCATCTTTGGTAGGTACACATTAAGCCATTATTTAAATAGCATAACTACTAGTTTAGGTCAAATGTTTTTTTAGAATGACATGGGGCATTGTAGGTGATGGCATTCGCTTGTAACCTATCACTTATTGAAGAGGGTTAGTTGATCAGATAGCATAACGACATGCCCTAATAAAATATAAAAGTTAAATAAAATGTTAAATACGTACGACAAGTTTTGTTCATCATCGCTTAAGTAACCATGGTCCATGGGAGTAAAGGTAAAAAGTGTTCCTTGAGTAACACTATTTTTTTGGTTATTCCAACAACATTCCATTGAAGATTAATATAGTTTGGCTTACAGGGCTCATTCGTGGGTTTAAGTTGACACCTAAATTAATATCTGAATTGCTTTTCTATCTAATAAAGAAAGTTGAGGCACCTCAACCCTAAGCCCATTACAGGCTTGGTGAAATAGGTTAATTGTTGGATGTATTTTCCTATGTAAATGCAGAGGGTTACTGAAGAGAAATATAGGTAATTTACAACCTAGAAGGTTTTGGTATCCATATGCAGAGAGGTACTTACAAAAATAGATAGCTCACTTCCTCTTAATAATTAGGGCACTAATCTTACCATTGAGTTTGGTGGGAATCTAATGCAATTGCATGAGCAAAAGTATGTGTCAGGAAAACAATCAAACCTTTTATTTTACTCCCAAATTTATTCGAAATGATATCTATTTGGGAATAGAGTAGTCCTTGACAATCTTAAGATAAAAACAATAAAAGGTAAAAGGTTAGAAGATAAAGATAAAAAAGAGGATTATATCTAAATAATGATGGAAACCAAAAAAAGAGAGAACATAGCGAGACGTGGCTGGTTGTAGGATTAACTCTCTAATTCTATCCTTAGTGGAGTCACCAAGCTATTACAATATGCCTTTACCTAGTCCAACACTTGCTTAAATCGCTTGGATTAGGATGCATACGACTTAAAAGGAATCAAAATTAGTTGGGATTGCCTTTGTGTTATTCCTAATTGGGATTTGGATTAGGCATAGTGATATTGTAGTAAAGGGAAGGACCATTGGATGAATCATTTGTCTAACTGGTCTCATATGGCTACCGTGAAATGGTAGAAGACTTGGAGTCATTATCGATCATTTTGGGTTAGGCATGATCGGATGCCTATTGAAATCAATATTTTGACTTATGAAACTTGAAGCATTAATTTCGAGGTCTGTAAGTTCTAGAGATTCATCGGTTAGGTTTGGGAGTTGGTTATGCATGGGGAAGGATTAACACCTCTTTGATGCCCGAAATCAAAACTCGTTAGCCATATCTTACTTCATTTTCAATTTAATCAGCTCTATTTTATCATTGTTTTGATATAATTCCTTTTAAATGCATGAAATTTTGTGATAATTGTAGATTCAGGTTTTGAAAAAATTTAAATCATGTATGCACCTTGGACGTGTTGGGAACATATGAACTTTTTGATGAAAATGATTTTCAGGTTTAATTTTTAAAATTTGGATATCCCATTTCAGTAACTGAAGAGATACGGACATGAAATATTGCCTTGTAATTTTTTAAAATAATTTGAAAACATGAATGCAAAAGGGATATCACAAAAGGAAATTTGTTAGTAAGACCAAAAATAATATAATAATGTTACAAAAGAATAAATACATAAAAAGGCATGACAGGAAGGGAGAATTAGAATGTATCCCATAATTGTCTTGAATTATTGAAGAATAAGCATGGTGACAATTTGAGATGTATTTAGATTAATGGTTACTTGTGGTATGGAAAAAAGAGGTTTTGATTAAATAAACTTAGGGATGTTTGAGAGAGAGAGTTTAGATTTAGAGTGAAGTTTGAAAAGCGAGCTTGGAATAGACTTTTGGAAAGCAGGGTTAGAGTATCCCTAATGGTCAAGATTTTTAATGTTTTCAAAATCAAGCTTTCATTAAAGGGCCCGAGGATGTCTGGGAGAGAGAAAATTTAGGTTTCGGAATGAAAAATAGGATTGAAGCATCCCTTTAGAAAGGTGGGGTTAGAGTATCCATAACAATGAAGATTTAGATATTTATGCATAAAAGAAATATTTTGGGTGAAAAAGGTATTTTAAAAATAGAAAAAAGAGTTTGAATAAAATTATATTTTTGTTTTAGCCATGATCCAAGCCTAAAAGGGTTGTATTATAGCATACAACTACGTAGAGAGTCAAACGAATGCATTTTGAGACGTTCAAATGTCTCAACAAAGGTGATTTAGGAATTTGGGTTAATTTTAATTCCAAAAATAGGGGATAACATTGCACTATCTCCATTCTTGAGTTTATTCCAAGTTCATCCGAGGGCTTTAGAGGTGAACGAGGTACCGTTGGAAAGGTTACTCAATTCTAGAAAATTGCTTTCTAGATGGGACTAATTTTAAAGGTAGGTTTCTTTGGCACTAGAGCATTTGTAGGGAAGGGGTATAATGGACTTTGAAAAATCATCCTAGACTCGTTTAGGATCATTAAATTGCAAACATCCCTTTTCGAAAGAGAATTCCATGAACATTTTAAGAAAAATATTTTAAAAATTTGGAAAAAATCGTCTGGTGGGTCAGAATGGCACAAACAAAATGCAATTCACTGGTTCCAAGGGTTCTAGATAGTAAGGGTTCAAAAAATCATAACTCCCTTATTCGCAATAATCTGAGGGTAAGAAAGAAGCCGTTGGAAAGGTAATTTAATGATCTTTAATGTAAAATATCAAAAAATCCAAAAAAAATGTTTTATGGCTTAGAAATAATTTTTCAAATTTGGGCTATAGTACTGCCAAAGAAAAATAATGAAGTTTTTATAGTATTTTTGGGTTTTTAAGGACTAGACTCGAGCAAAAGACATCTGATCGCCCATGACATAGAGAGAATGGTGACATAGGTGTCTCTAATTCATTCCATAATCCTGGAGTAGTTTCGGACAATGAAATAACTTGTTGACCATGTCACAAATAAGGGTATTAAACTCGAGATCAAGGCATGAACTTTTTAACAAATAAAAGGTCGTTTCTCTTTTGAAAACTTGCATATTTGAAGTCAATAAACCATGAATCTAGACCTAGGAAGCTTGATTTATCCCCAAGATTCGAGAATCAATTTAATAAAATATCCATGCTAGTCTCTATTTATTGGAGGTAGTGTAGATTTAACTTGCATTTTTTTTTAAATATGATTTTTGCAGCAAACAAACAAACCCCTTGACAAATATGCTATGAACCAAAGGGGACCTAGATGAAGATAAACATGAGTGACACTATCAAACAAAAAAATGACATTTTTAGCATAAGAAATATAACTAAAATGTGCAAAAATGAGCATGCAAATGCAGGGATGTTAAAGTTTCATGAATGACATCATAAATCATGCTATGGAGGTGATATGAACATGTTTGAACAAGAAAAATGCTGCCAAAATTTTCAAG
Organism: Adansonia digitata; assembly: GCA_029448705.1. NCBI lineage: Eukaryota > Viridiplantae > Streptophyta > Magnoliopsida > Malvales > Malvaceae > Adansonia > Adansonia digitata. The sequence continues at coordinate 14,185 of JAQSVH010180522.1, read as the reverse complement.
ATCGCATTATTATCCTATAAAACCTACCCAACTATAAGAAAATGTAGGAATATGCATAGGGTGTAGTGGGATGAGCATCTAAGTATGAGTTGAGCATGTGAAGATAAATAAAACATGTCAAAGATGCATGAATATGGGTTGTTTAATGGCAAATATAAAGAAAAGCATGTTTGGTCACTCAAGTAACTCCAAAGTATCACAAAAAGAAAAAATCATCAAGTTCCTAAAACTACCACAACCAAGGCCACAATAATCTATACGAGTCCTAAGATGATCATGGCACCATGAATGGCTCAATAAAATGATGAAAGTGTCAAAAACAACAGATAAATAAAGTAAGGAAAAGAAAATATACTAAAAAGTTTTGAACTTTCACTTTTACTTGGTGTAATAACTTTAAGCTCTATTTTTTCCTTCTTTTTACTATTGGTTAGCAAGAGAAGGATGGAAAAAGAGGAGTCTTGGTTATAGTCAGAACAAAGGGTGAAAGGAAGGAAATAAGGAATTTTTAGAGAATTTTTAAGGGAAAAAAAGAGAGCTATAGGAATGGGAGAGTGTTTTCAATGTAACAATGCTTGATATATTTCTTATGTGTTTGAAGAGTGTGTGTCGAGTCTATTGTTTTCTTTTTTGCTAAGCCAAATTTTCTCCTTTATATGGAGTGTGTTTAGCCAATGTTTTTGAGCCAAAAGTGAGGTATTATGGGATTTTATGTCAAGTACTAGGGGACAACTTTAGGTACTATGCTCAGATGTCTTTATTTCCATTGGTTTTAACATGCAAAGTAGTAGAACGGAGGGACTAAGTAGGTTACAACATGGAGAAATGCCAAGCATGCTTAACAAACCATGCAATCTATGAAAATGTCCCATTTTAAGTGATTTCGAGCCTTAAAAATTTTTTTAAACCCATCATAAGCCCAATGCTGAGGCTTGGTATGAATTTTGATGATTTTTTATGCCAACAATATGGCCAAGTCAAATTTGATATCAGTGGTGCAAAAGTTGAAAAATGCCATGAACTAAGGAATTTTGCCTGGATATGTCAATAGATTACATCTTGTATCCATACCTCTATGCAAAAAACCTAGAATATATCAATACAATTAAAGATGTATCGATATTTTTTTAGGATGCATATTTATAACCACTTATGTATTGATACATTTTTTCCAAAAATCAAATTTTAGCTACTGCTAAGCCTTGTATATATACATCAAGCAATTATATCGATATAAGCCTTAATAGCATTGTACAACCAGTGAAATGTTGATTTTTTATGACGGAAAGACCTTATACCAATACACAAAAAGCTATTTATCAATACATTCATACAAAATTGTGAAATTTACATACTTGGACTCTCCGAACCTCTTACCTAAGCAAGATTGATAGGGTATTGATTCAAGCTCATCTAAATGATTCTGATGATGCCTTGAACATCGGCTTGGACAAAATGAGGTGTCTACGAGTATAATGTATTCATGGAGCCAACCACTAGAAGAATGGAGATTATTATGAGAATCTATGGTTGTCTTATTCAAAGGATGAACTTTGATTTTTAAAATATGGTAGAAAGAAAAGCTCTTTCTAGTAAACTAAAACACTAATATCATGCATCCTAATTAGAAGAACATGTTTATAGTGCCTAATCACAAAAAGAATGGAGATTATTGCAAAAAGCCATTTTCTTCTTATTTGAGGGATGAACATTGCTTCTAAGGAAAATGATCGAATAAAAAGCTTTTCCTACAAAATCAAAGCATCAATGTTTTATTTCCTAATTAGGATAATGTCTTTTTAGTGCCCAGTCATGAAAAGAAAAGAGATAATTATGAGAATCTATGTTTATCTCTTTTAAGGAATAAACTTTGATTCTTATGAAAATGGTGGAAAGAAAAGCTTTTCTTAAGAAAAAACATCAATATCATGCAGCCTAATAAAGAGAACATGTTTTTGTAGCTCAATGATGAAAAATGGAAAATATTATGAGAATACATGTTCGTCTTATTTGAGACATGAACTTTGATTCTAAGAAAAATGGTGCAAAGAAAAATGTTTCTTGCAAAATGAAAGCATTAATATCATTATCCCAATGAGGAAAATGTGTTTATGATGCCTAATCATTAAAAACTTAAGAGTATTATAAGAATTTTTGTTCATTTCATTTGACAAATGAACATTGATTCTAAGGAAAATGGTGAAAAAAAGTTTTGCCTTGTGAAACCAAAGCATCAATGTTTTGTATCTCAATCATGAGAACGTAAAGAAGGGAGATCATTATAAGAAACTATGTTTGTCTTTTTTAAGGGATAAACTTTGATTCTTAGGAAAATAAAGGGAAAAAAAGCCTTTTTTGCAAAAAAAAAAGGTTCAATATCTTGTATCTCAATGAGAAAAATGTGCTTTTGTAGCTCAATCATGAAAGGGATGGACATAATTATAAGAATCCATGTTCGGCTCATTTGAGGGATGAACTTAGATTTTAAGGAAAATGGTGGAAACAAAAGCTTTTCCTGCAAAACAAAGGCATCAATATCGTGTATCACAATGAGGGAAACGTGTTTAAGCTACCCAATAACAAAAAATATATATAAAGATTATCATGAGAATCCATGTTGTCTCATCTGAGGGATGAATATTGATTTTGAGGAAAATAGTAGAACAAAAATATTTTTCTTGCAAAACCAAAGCATCAATATCATGTATCCTAATAAGAGAAATATGTTTAAGGTATCTAATGACAAAAAAGCATAGAGATTATTATGAGAATCAATGTTCATCCTACTTAAGGGATAAACTTTGATTCCAAGGAAAACATGCATAAGAAAAGCTTTTCTTGCAAAAACAAAGCATCAATATCGTGTATCCTAATGAAAAGTACATTTTTAAAGCCCGATCATGAAAAAATTTAAGATTATTATGAGAATCCATGTTCATCTCACCAAGGAACAAATTTTGATTCTAAGGAAAATAATGGAAAAAAAAGTTTTTCTTGCAAAACCAAGACAACAATCTAAGGTATCCTAATGAGGAATATGTGTTTTTGTTGCCTAAATTTGAAAAAATGGAGATTATTATGGGAATTAATGTTAGTCTCACCTTAGAAGATGAACTTTAATTGTAAAAAATGGTCATAAAAAAAGCTTTTATTGCGAAACCAAAACATCAATATCTTGTATTCCAATAAGGATAATGTGTTTATGGTTCCAATCATAAAAAAATAGAGATAATTATGAGATTTCGTGTTTGTCTTATTTAAGGAAGAACTTTAACTCTTAGAAAAATATAGGAAAGCAAAGCTTTTCTTGCTTAACTAAAATATCACGTATCCTCTATGGAAAATGTGTTTTCATAGCCTAATTACAAAAAGAGAAAACAATTATGAGAACCCAAGCTTGTATTATGAGTGACGAATATCGACTCTACGGTAAATAGTTAAAAAAGAGCTTTTCTTGTGAAATAAAGCATCTATATCATGTATCGTAACAAGGATAATTACTTTTGAAGCCTAATCTCGAAAATAATGAAGACTATTAAGGAATCCTTATTCATCTTGTTCAAGAGACAAACTTTTGATTTTATGGAAAATGGTGGAAATAAAAGCTTTTTTCGCAAAAGCAAAGAAACAATATCATGTATCTCAATGAGAAAAACATGCTTGTGGTGCCCAAACATGAAAAAAATAAGATTATTATGAGAACTCATGCTTGTCTTTTCTAGGGGACAAACTTTGATTCTAAAGAAAATGAAGGAAATGAAAGTTTTTCTTCCAAACCAAAGCATTAATACCCAGTATCCTAATGAGGAGTAAGTGTTCTGTAGCCCAATCACGAAAAGAATGAGATCGTTACAACAATCTTTGTATGTCTCATTCATAGACAAAATTTAATTCAAAGGAAAATGGTGGAAAAAAACTTTTTTCGCAAAACCAAAGCATTAATATTGTGTATCCCTATGAGAAATAAATGTTCATGGTGCCCAATCACAAAAAGAATGGAATTATTACAAAAATCCTTGTTCATCTCATTTGACGGATGGACTTTCTTTCTAAGGAAAACAACGGAAAAAAAACCTTTCTTGTGAAACCAAAGCATCAATATCTTGCATCTTAGTAAGGAGAATGAGTTTTTGTAGCCCAATCATGAAAATATTGGAGATTATTATGATAATTTATGTTTGTCTCATTTGAGTGACAAACTTTGATAGTTAGGAAAATGGTGGAAGGATTTCTTGCAAAACCAAAGCATCAATATTGTGTATGCAAATGAGGGGAATTGTTTATAGTGCCTAATCACGAAAAGGGTTGGAGATTACTGCAAGAATCCATGTTCATCTTATTTAAGGGACAAATATTGATAATAAGGAAAAATAGTGGAGAAAAAGCTTTTCTTGTGAAATCATATCGTGTATCCTAGTAACGAAAGCAGTTTTATAGCTTAATCATGAAAAACATAGAAATTATTACCAGAATCAATGTTAATCTTAATTGAGGATGAACTTTGGTTTTGAGGAAAATCATGGAATAAAAACACTTTTCTTATGAGATTAAAGCATCAATATCATGCATCCTAATGAGGAGAATATTTTTATAGACCAATCATAAAATGAATGGAGATTATTACAAGAATCCATGTTTATCTAGTTTGGAATACGAACTTTGACTTTAAAAAGAGTAGAGGAAAAAACCTTTTTTAAAAAACCAAGCATTAATATGGCATATCTCAAAGAGGAGAATGCATCCTTGCAGCCCAATTACAAAAAGAATGGAGATTATTACAAGAATCTATGTTTGTCTTATTTGAGGGATGAACTTTAATTCTAAGGAAAATAGTGAAAGAAAAGCATTTCTTTCAAAATGAAAGCATTAATATCATGTATCCTAATGAAAAGAACATTTGTAGCCAAATCCTGAAAAGAATGGAGATTTTATGAAAATCCATGTTCATCTTATTTGAGGGACGAGCTTTGATTCTAAGGAAAATGGTGGAAAAAAAAGTTTTTCTTGCAAAACTAAGGCATTAATATCATGTATCCCGATTCAGAGAACATGTTTTTGTACCTTAATCACCAAAAGAATAGAGATTATTCTAAAAATCCATGTTTATCTCATTTGGGAGCTGAACTTTGATTCTAAGGAAAATAGAGGGAAGAAAAAGCTTTTCCTATAAGAGCCAACACATCAATATTATGTTTCCCAATAAGGAAAACATGTTTTTGTAACCCAATCACAAAAAAAATATAGATTATTATACGAATCCTTGTTTGTCTCATTTGTAGGTGAACTTTGATTAAAAATCAAGGGAATAATAGTTTTCTTGTGAAACCAAAGCATCGATATTGTGTATCCCAATAAGGATAACATGTTTATGCTACCCAATCACAAAAAAGGTAGGTTATTACTAGAATCCATGTTTATCCCATTTGATGATGAACATTGATTCTATGGAACATAGCAGAAAGAAGATTTGGCTCGAAACAAAAGCATCAATATCTTGCATCCTAGTAAGGAATATGTCTTTATGGTGCCTAATCACATAAAGAATGGAGATTATTATGAAAAACCATGTTCATCTTATTTGAATAATGAATTTAATTTTAGGGAAAATAGGGGAAAGAAAAGCTTTTCTTATGAAACCAAAGCATCAATATCATGTATCCCAAGGAGAAGAATATTTTTATGGTGCCCTATCATGAAATGAGTGTAGATTAGTACAAAATCCATATTCATCTCATTTAAAGAATGAACTTTGATTCTAAGGAAAATGGTGGAAACAAGTTATGTGAAACTAAAGCATTAATATCGTATATCCTAATGAACAGAATGTGTTTATGCTGCTGAATCATGAGAAAGAATGGTGATTATTATAAGAATTTATGTTTGTCTCTTTTGAAAGATGAACTTTGATTCTTAGAAAAATAGGGCAAAGAAAAGCTTTTCTTGCAAATCCAAACCATTAATATCATCTATCCCAATGAAAAGAACGTGTTTATACTACTAATCATGAAAGAAACATAGATTATTACAACCATCTATGTTCATTGCATTTGAGGGATGAACATTGATTCTAAGAAAAATGATAGAAAAAAATATTTTTTTTTGGCTAAACTAAGGAATCAATATCGTGTATCCTAATAATGAGTACATCTTTATGATGCCCAGTCATGAAAAGAATGGAGATTATTACGAGAACCTATGTTTATCTCGCCTAGGATATGAACTGTCATTCATGTGAAAATAGTAGAAAAAAAACTCTTTTTGTGAAAGCAAAGCATCAATATCATATTTCGCAATAAAGAATATGTTTTTATGGTGCCCAATCATAAAAAAAGGAGATTATTATAAGAATCCTTGTTTGTATTGCTAAGGCACAAACTTTGATTCCTAGGGAAATAGCAAAAGGAAAAGCTTTTCTCACAAAACCAAAGCATCAACATCGTGTATCCTAATAAGGAAAATATTTTTTTACCCTAACCATGAAAAAAAATGAAGATTATTATAAGGATCTATGTTTATCTCACTGTAGGGATAAACTTAAAACAGTAGAATGAGAAGCTTTTCTTGTGAAACCAAAACATTAATATCATGTATCCAATGAGGAAAAGGTGTTTTACTGCCAAAATTCAAAAAGAACGGAGATTATTACGAGAATCCGTATTCATCTCACTTGCAAAATAAGGTTTGATTCTAAGGAAAATGGTAGAAAGGAAAGCTTTTATTGCAAAACCAAAGCATCAATAATGTGCTTATGGTCCCCAATCATGAAAAAAATATAGATTATTATGAGATTCCATGTCAATCTCACTTTATTGATTCTAGGAAAAAAAAGTTTTTATTGCAAAGCCAGGGCCAACAATATTTTGTATCCCAAATAGGATAATGTGTTTATGGTCTCCAATCATGAAAGTAGCAGAGATTATTAGAACATTCCATGTTCATCTCGTTTAAGGGAGAACTCTAATTTTTAGGAAAATGATTGAAAGAAAAGCTTTTCATGTAGAATCAAAACATCAATATCATGCATCCCAATTAAAGGAATGTTTATATGTTGCCTAATCATGAAAAGAATGGTGATTATTATGAGAATCCATATTCATCTCATATAAGGGACAAACATTGATATTAAAGAAAATAGCGAAAACAAAAGCTTTTTTTTTTTTGCAAGAGCAAAGCATAAATATCATGTATCCTAATAAGGAGTACACCTTTATGGTGTCCAATTACGAAAAGATTAAAGATTATTATGAGAATCTTTATTTGCCTCACTTGAAGGATAAAGTTTGATTTCTATGGAAATAAGGAAAAGAAAAGCTTTTCTCAAAAAACCAAAGCATCAATACCATGCATTCCAGTGAGGAGAACATTTTATTATAGCCTAATCAAGAAAAGAATTGAGATTATTATGAGAATCCATGTTCACTCACTTTAGGGATGAACTTTGATTCTAAGAAAAATGGTGAAAAGAAAAGCTTTTCTTGCAAAACCAATAATTAATATCATGAATTCAATGAGAAGAAGGTGTTTTTTTTCCTAAATTCAAAAGAATAGGAGATTTTTACGAAATCCATGTTCATCTCACTTGAGAGACAAACTCTGAAGAAAATAATAGAAAGAAAAGCTTTTATTGCAAAACGAAAGCATCAATATCTTATATCCTAATAAGGATTATGTGTTTACTGTCCCCAATCATCAAAGGGATGTAAAATATTACAAGCTTCCATTCTTGTCTCATTTGATATAAAACTTTAATTCTTAGGAAAATTGTTGAAAGACAAGTTTTCCTTGTATAACCAAAGCTTTAATATCATGTATCCCAATAAAGGGAATGCATTTATGTTGCCTAATTATGAAAAATAATAGAGATTATTACGAGAATCCATGTTCATCTCCTTTAAGGGATTTTTATTGATTCCAAGGAAAATGGTGTAAAGACAATCTTTTCCTACAAAACCAAAGCATAAATATCGTGTATCCCAATAAGGAGTACATCTTTACATTGCCCAATCATGAAAAGAATAGAGATTATTATGAGAATCCTTATTCTTCCTACTTGGGGGATGAATTTTGATTCCTAGGGAAATAGGGAAAACAAAAGTTTTTTGGGGAAATCAAAGCATCAGTATCATGTATATATTGGGAACTTTTTTTGCAGCCTAGTCACAAAAGAATGGAGATTATTACATGAATTCAAGTTCATTTTACCTTAGGGACAAACTTTAATTCTAATGAAAACGATAAAAATAAAAGCTTTTCTTGTGAAACCAAAGCATCAATATCTTCTATCCCAATAAGGGGAATATATTTATGCTACCCAATTCTAAAAAAAAAAAAGATTATTACGAGAATCCATATTTGTCTTATTTGAGGGATGAACATTGATTCTAAAGAAAAAAGTAGAGAAAAAGCTTTTCTTGCAAAACCAATGCATCAATATCCTGTATCCTAATAAGGAATACATCTTTATGGTGCCTAATTATGAAGAGAATAGAGATTATCATGTTCGTCTCACTTAATGGATGAAATTTCATTCTTGGGAAAAGGGGAAAGAAAAGTTTTTCTTATGAAACAAAAACATCAACATCATGTATTCCAATGTTGAAAACATTTTTTATGGTGCCCAATCAGAAAATAATAGAGATTATTACAAGAATCTATTTTCATCTTATTTGAGGGATGAACTTTGATTTAATGGAAACTAGAGGAAATAAAAGCTTTTCTTGTGAAAACAAAGCATCAATATTGTGTATCCTGATGAAGAGAC
>JAQSVH010180511.1:0-19719 GCA_029448705.1 Adansonia digitata | reverse complement strand
TTTGTATCTTTAGATACATATTTCCTTTGAGCCAAAATTCTTTTAAACACCTAACCTTTAGAGGTTTTATTTGTTTAAACTCTAATCCTTGTAAAAAGGGGAGGCTACTTTTTAGCCATTGAAAAGTAGAGAAGGTTTCTACTTAGCCTTCAAAAGCAGTGAGAGAACAAGCCATGAAAGATAGGGGGTAGAGGTTTCTATCTTAGCCTCAAAAGATAGAGAGTGTAAAGGTTATACCTTGTCCTTGAAAGGAACATAATTCAAGTTAGTGAATTATGAAAATCTGAGGCAAGTGAAGCTAAGGTAGAGGACATTGGCAATTAAGGCTGAACCTCTTTAAATCATTGAGTTTGCTTCTCTTTCCCTTATTTTTAGTTGTTTACTCACTAATTTGCACTCCAAAGTTTATTGTTTAGATTTTTCAGTTTTAGTTTTATTTATAATAGTTTTAATTTGCTGAAATTTTGAGAAATTAATTCACCCACTTTTGATTTCATTCATCACTAAAAAGTTTAACAATGAACAACATATTCAAGCAAGGAAAGGCGATATTTTGATAATGAAAGAGGCGACAAAATGTAGGATTATGACAAGAAAATGCATGAAGATGCTTAAGATGAACATGTTTAAATAATGTTTGCTAGAATATTTTAAAAAGTCATTTTCACTTTATGAAGCCTATCAAAATGCAAGAAAAACATACATAAGATGTGTTAAGATGAAAATTTAAATACGAGATGGATATATGAATATGAAAATATGAAATGACCATAGCAATAAATATATGAACGAGGCTATTATGATGACGAAAATGAAACATGGCATGTTCGCATATCCAAACAGAATCAAGGCATCAAGGGGATCATGAAGATCCTGAGACTACCACAACTAAGGCAACAACAATGCATGAGGTCCTAGGGTGGTCATGGAACCATGAAAGGCTGACTAAAATGATGTAGATGATAAAAACATAAAACACATGGAACAAAATAAAGAAAATATACCCAAAAAGGCTTAAACTTTCTTCTCTAATTGAAGTAGTGGCTTTGAGCTTAGTTTATTCCCTCTTTTTGCTATTATTTGCAAGAAAAAGATCAAAGGCAAAACCTTTTTGGTTATATTATTGATGATGACATGTTTCAAGGATGAAAGTTTGTGAAAGGTTGAGCTGTTAGAGGTTTTCTAGTGGTGGTTTGGGGAATAGCGAGAGTAAAGTATGAAGGTCAATGGAATAGTGTTTTTGAGAGAGTTCTGGGCTAGAGATTGCTAGAGGATTTTTTAGAGTTGGTAGGAAAAGAGACCCTATACTAAGCTAGCTTTAGTCCCTATTTAAATTCAATGCTCAGCCAATGTTTTTAGGAGAAAAACCAAAGGTATCTTTGATCTTTAATGCATGTACTAGGGGATAATTCTAGGTATTATGCTTAGTTGGTCTCATTTTCATTGGTTCTGCCACGTAGAGTAGCGGTGCAGAAAGGCTAAAATAGCCTATAACTGGAGAAAAGTTAGGCATGCCCTATAACAAACCATATATTTCATGAGAATGTCCTTTGTCATTGGCTATTTGGGCTTTAAAAATTTGTTTAGATCTAATCACAAGCCCATAACTGAGGCCTAGTTGAATTATGATGATTGTTGGTGCAAAAATCGTGTTTGAATTGGATTTTTGAAGGCTAAAAAGTGGCTCAAGCTGGGTAAAAATGCCTTGGTGTATCGATACAAAATATTATGTATCGAAACACAAGGTAACTTTTACCCATACATATCGATAGAATTAGGTGTGTATCAATGCTAAGAGCAAAAAATTATTTCCAGTCTCGAGACTTAGAGGCCTATATCAATACTTTATGGATTAGTTTTGATAATCATGCTTGTGTATCGATATATTTTGCCAAAAGTCATAACTAACGTTTGTATCGATATAAAAAAGCTAGGTATCGATACCACACCTTTGGCACTGATACTAAACCCTTTTGTATTGATACTAAATGTGAAAATTCAAACTTTTAGCAATGTAAAGGCCTCACATCAATACTTATAAATTGATATAACTTGCACGTACCTTAGGCTCTTTGAAAAACTCACCTTGGTCATAAATAGTGGAAAATTAACCTATGTACTCATCTGAATAACTTCAATGACACCTCAAAATAATGACCTTTGGTGCCTCATTTTTACATTTTTCTTTAATATGACCTATAAGTATTTCTAACCTTCCCTAAAAATTTTTTTCCTAGCACTGTGTTGCCTAATAGTGCTTGGCAACATGGCACATAGCAATTGCCCCAGTTTATTTTATTATTTTCTAATTCTGTCACCTTTCAACTAAGTCCTAGGATGCCATAAGTTGGCCTAAACAAAATGTGGTGTCTATAGAGAGCACTGCAAATGTACTTTGCCTATCTCATTGTCATACTAACTAGATCTCCATTTTCTCGTAAACACTTATGAGGCAATGTTGTACCTTAAACAAATTAGAGTCTATTTATATTTGCCATATTCTTGATGCTCAGTAACAGCCAAATTTTGTTTAAGCCAACATTTAAAGTAACAAAAGTCATCATCTGAGGCACTATCGATGTCATTCGAAGAAGATGAGTCAAGTTCCTTCCAATCTCTACAAAGGTAAAGAGTTTGGAGAGTTAAAGTAAAAAAAAATCTACATTTTTTTATGCATGTCACAATATATAGGTGTGAGGTATTGATACAAGGCTCCATATCATTCAAATTCCAAATTCTTGCTGGTTGTATCAATACCAAAAGGCATCATATCAATACTTGAAGACTGATATCAATACTCAGGGTGTTTGTATCGATACAGAGTTATATCGAAGATGAAATTATGATTTTTGGCTAGTAGGTATCGACACAAGAGTGCATGTATCGATAGAACAAGCTTGGAATTGATACATGCTTTGTATTGATACCAACTTTAATGTATCAATATATTCTAGGTTTTTTTGATCAATGTATCGATACATAAGGGTATTTTGGCTAATTCAAGACATTTTTCCTTCTTTCGTACCATGACTTCAAAACTCAAATTTGGTGATAGCATTGGCCTTCAAAAGTATCCAATATCAAACATAATTTCATACAAATCATGTGGATTTAATTTTGAACTTTGGATTAACACATTTTGGAATGGCCCATTGAGCTTGGCATAAGGGTATTTCATGAGAAAATCTAGTTTTATGAAGGACAAACTTGAGATTACTCATTAAATCAGCTAATACATGGTTTTCTTTACCACCAAGAATCAAGATTGACTAATCAAATGCTAAAAGGTTTCACTTTAGAATAATGCATAATCCTATTGTGCATGCCGAAAGTCCTATATACCTTTATTGCCATGTTATCTTAGTGGCTAAAATTATCCACTATATAATCTAATTTTTACTCAGCGAAGAGGAACTTTCTTTACATCTGCCACCAAAAAAAACCTAAAGCTCTCCAAAAAGTTCCATTCTCATAGCTCATTTTCCACCCTTCCAAAACCTTTCATTTCCTTTATTCTATCTTGAGAACTATTCCCCATAGCCACCATAACCAAAAGCTCTTTGTTTTTAATCCTTTTTTGCTAATCCATATAAAAAAAGGAAAAAAGTGAGCTAGAAGTTGTTGGACTTTAAGGATATAGTTAGAAGTTCAAACTTCCATTTGGGTATATGTTCTATCTTTTCTTCCTTTCATTTCTTATTTTTCTCCATCATCATTATCTTAGTGAACCTTTATGTTTCCATGACCTTATTATGGTTTTTATGCATTATTTTGCTTTATTCATGGTAGCCTTAGGATTTTGTTGACTTTCTTTGTGCCGTAATGGTGTTTTGATGAACTAGAATGCCATATTGCTTGTTGACATTAAAACAACCTCTACTCCTACATTCTTGCCATGTTTTGCTTTATCTTAACATTCTCATTTCATGTGTGAATGCTTAGTTTAGCATATTTTGATCTTGACCATGCCCTGGGATACATTTTCACTATGATTTCTTTAATAAAGTTCATGGATAGTTTGTTGTTTTGAGTGATTGTTCATGTTCTATATCTTCACTTAATTTAGTTCATTATATGTTCGTTAAAATGCCTCTATAATGCTTGCAAAATTTTATTTCCACAAAAAACCCTAAGTCTATACTAACCTTAATCAATGGGGATTAGTATGGATTTAAGGTTTTGAATATATTGATTCTCCAATCTTAGGGATATATCAAACAAAAATGTTTGGAATCATTGCCTTATTAGGCCAAATAAATTTTATTATAATCCAAAATCAAAAATGCTTTCAAATATTTAGTTTAAGCCTTATTTTGAGCCTATCAATACTATTGGTGTGGAGAGCAGATGATTTAGTGGGAGTTGGATTGGTCTATTACTTCACTACCATGGACTTTAGTAATTGGACATTTACATGTTTGACACCTTGACATGTGACCATAAAAGCCTTAACCCAAAAAAACCCTTATTTTCATATTGACAACATAATGATCCATATTTGAAAAATTATTTTTAGATTCAAAATGATTTTTCTAGATTTTTCTAGCATTTTTCTTGTAAAGTGCTTCGAATTACCTTTACAATGATACATTGTTTGCATTGGATCATTCTGGTTGCAAAAGTTATGATTTTTCAAACCTTTGTTGTCTAGAACCCCTAAAATTAGCAATTTTCATACTGTTTGGGCGATTCTGACCGACCAAATGATTTTTTTGGACTTTTATAACATTTTCTTCAAAATTTTGTGAAATTCCTTTTTTGAAAGGAGATCATTTGTAATTTAACAATTCCAAAAGAGTCAAGGACGATTTTTCAAAGTTCACCACTTTTTTTTTAGCACTTGCTGTCAACGCTGACTCTTAGTCAATTCTGTAGGATTTTTGGAATATTTTTTATTAATCCTTATCAAGTTGTCCTTCCAATAATGCCTGTTTTGCCACTAGAAACCATCAAACTAAATCAAAATAAATTCAAGAAAATAGACAGTGTGATGTAGTACCCTATTGTTACTAAATTTGAGAAAATTCATTTAGATTTTCCCAAGCCATATTTTCTAGTCATTCAAATGATTCATATTCAATAGTTTCCCTTATGGTGTATGAGTCATGACATAGGTCTTTTTAGGCTAAGATCAAAACCCAAAACTATTTTCAAAATTAATTTCCACTTCATATTTAAAATATTTTCCATTTTAAAATTTATTTTCTTCAAAAATACCAAAAATTTTTATTTTTAAAAATCATTAAAAAAATTTTTCATTTCGAGGGGATACTTTAACCTCACTTCTCCAAGGGAATTTTCCAACCCTATTTCCTCTTAGAGGATACTCCAACCGTGCTTTTCAAAATACATCCAAAATCTAAATTTTCTTTCCTTTGGGCTTACTTGGACTTTTTATTAAATTTTTATGCCTAAGATGGCTATCAAATCTAAATCACGTCTAAATTGTCAATTCGATTATTTCTCAATAATCAAAGTCAATTATGAAATGCACCCTGATCATCCCTTATTTTTTATATTTTCATATATTCATCTTTAATGTAAATTTTATTACATTTCTTTATGTTTTACTAACCTGTTTGTTTTCTTGTTGATGATTTGCATTCATGCTCTCAAAAAAAAAATCAAATTTTATTAAACCTGAGGCAATGTTCTACATCAGTATCCTTCCAATGCTTGACGTAGAGTATCTTCTTCTAAATTAATCTAGACCTCATTTTACCGAACCTTCTATGTTTCTTTTCACTCCTAGGTTGCATAGAGAGGTATAAATTAAACTTTTATCATAAATACCTAATTTTAATATTAAAAAATTTTCATTCATAAGAAAGGGTTAGACATCCATAATGATCTCAAGCAAAATCGAGGAAAACCAAGACTTTGATAATTTATGGCTAGACAGTATAAATTTTGGGTGTTCTGAGGGTGCTAATCCTTCCCATTTGTAACAAACTCTAGGACCCTTTTACAATTAAAATTAGTGTTTTGAGTTTTGTAACTCGAAGTCACCGATTTTAACATGTGTTCGATCGAACCTTGCCCAAAATGATTAATATGACTCTAAGTCATGGTTATTTCATAATGGCCATCCAAGATCGATTGGATGAGCAATTCTTCCAAAATTCCTCCCCTCGACTTTCACTCTTTCATGCCTAATTCAAATTCAAATCAAAGGGATGATCCAAAGGGGAACTCCCCCTCCTTTCATTTTAAAGTCATAGCATAACCATGGAAGTGGGGGCATGTCATAACAGAAAGCTTAGGAAAGCATAGATGTCATGCCAAACCCCATAGGGAAGCCCAAGGTTGGCACCTAAGGTTTTGCTTATGCTTTTTATTAGCCAAAAAATGTATTTAAATATACCCTGGGCTAGGTTAGGCTTAACTAATAGGTCAACTAAGCCTATTACTAACATGCCCATAAAGCAGCCTTAATTTGGAGTGTTTATTGGAGACTAATTTAAACTATTTTAATTAGCTTGTCTAAGGCTAGGCCTTAATATTAACTTATTAATATTTTAGCCTAATAGTGCACCAAAGATAACTATTCCATGTGCCAAGCCCATTAGTAAGCCTAAGTTGGAGTAGTTCACAACTAAACTCTCTTAAGTTGATAATTAGGGCATTTGGCCTAGCCTTTACATTTACATGTTAGATAATTTAATTCATAATTAAATTTTCTTACCTAAGTAAAACAATTGCTACTTCATGTAAATAGTATTAAATAATTAATTAAATAGCTATCAAATAATTATTTAATTTTTCTAAATACAATTATTTAGCTTTATTTAATAATATCCCTAAAACCTTGTCTACAAATCGACATTATCTTAGTAAGGCATTCTTATCTTTATTACCATATTAAAGCATTTCTGATTGGATTTCGTGAATCTAATTTATGTCTTAAAGTCTTAATTGAACTAATTCAAGTAGGTCCTCCTTATTGTACTTTTTATTTAATTAAGTTGTACTTAATTAACTCTCGATTTTAATCCAATAAATCATCTTATTATGTGTGACCCATTAGGCTTCCATCATAACGACAATAAATCTAATTACCCAATTAAGTGTATTTATATTTATAAATCATGATTGGCCTTTAGCACGGTATCATGTCCACCTGGTATGCAGGAAGAATTAATATGACTTCTTAAGAAACTTTTCCATAACTAGGCTCTCAATGTACTTCAGTTATTTCACCAAATATCCTGAAAGGACCATGAGTATAGTGCAGTGTCTACTCATGTATCATTCTATATTAGTTGCTGCAACTTTCAATTAACTCATCAATTTAAAGAAACAGTTTATCCTAAATTCATCATGCATTGGCCAATGACTTTATAGGTCAACCAAAGCCAGAAATAAATGAGATATGTATCTGATGTCACTTTTTGAGTGGTGAAGCCTCTAGATCACACATTCACCCACCATATGATTCATGTCATACTCAATGTGCCCTACCTTAAGCATCCATCCACTATGGACCCATCTTAGATAAATCTAAGTAAAGCACTCCTTATATTAGATGATCTGGAATCATAAGTCTGAAGACTAATATACACGACTTGCAAATGAAAACATACTCCATAGACACTTGTGGAGTTGTCATATGGGCCATATTTGTCGTAACATGGCTTAGATAAGGACCTACACAAGCTCGACATAAAAGGCAAGCGTATCCTTTGTTCCTATATATATTTACATATCATTATTCTTTTTATTTTTAGCATTCATATCATTATTATTTTTCTTATTTTTAGGTTTGGGGACTAGATTGTTGAGATGATCACTCACTCGACTTAACTCTGAATAGTGGTTACAGAACAATTATTTATTTTGGAGTTGCCATTAATCTATTTTGGCCATGTGAGATTGGTCACTTGTCAGAGTTCATATTTGAAGGGTTACAAAAAAAATGAACTCCAAGGTCTATGGTAATACTAGAGAATGCATAAAAGGATTTGAGAGTCGGTTACAATGAGAAGTAAGGATCAACCCTCTCATGATGCTGGAAAATCAGTATCTATTAATCATTTGTTAATATAAATTTTGATTTTTATTCAATTTGAATATTAGATATTTAATTATAATTCCCATATATCACAATTTTCATAAAATAAATTTATTATTCTATAAGAGAAAATCAAGTTTTTAATATTTTTTTGAAAATCAAAATATCTTTGTACCCCACTGAAAAGCTTGAGCAACATGAAAGATTAAACTATGCAGCATACCTCACTAAATGATTGAAGGAATACGAAAGGTTTTATTTTAATAATCAAAATCTTTTATGCACCCCACTAGAGAATTAGATGAATACATAACATTTTTAATTCATAAAATTTGAAAAGTTCATATTTTCATTTTAAAAGGGATATCTCGTTTTAAAATAATTTGTAGGATCTTTCTTATATTCTGGGAGAAATTCCATGTACT
Source organism: Adansonia digitata (assembly GCA_029448705.1). Lineage (NCBI taxonomy): Eukaryota > Viridiplantae > Streptophyta > Magnoliopsida > Malvales > Malvaceae > Adansonia > Adansonia digitata. The sequence goes on along the minus strand of JAQSVH010180511.1, from coordinate 11,283 downwards.
ATTTGAACTTAGAAACCTTGCCTAAATTTTGTTAAGATATTAAACAAAAATTATTTTAAGACTTGGTTTAGACAAGAAGTATTAAAAAGGACTCTAAGGATCTGAATTTGGTCAAAATGAACAACATGTCCCCTAAAGTACTCTTTGACATAAACAGTATCCTGATTACCCTAAAAGACTTAGTTTTAAAAAAAATTAATGCAATGTCTCTAAGGTGTACCTTTGACATATAAGTATCTTGGTACCCAAAAAGGTTTTATAACTTCATAAATAAATAAACCTATTCTTACTATACACCTTCAACATAGAAGTATTTCGGTGATCACATAGGACTTGATCTTATGTAAATTACTAAAATATCCCTAAGGTCTACCATTGACATAAAAATATATTGATAACCCTAAAGGACTTGATAACTTCATTAAACGATGAACCTAGCCCTATTATGCAACTTTGACATAGAAGTATGTCAGTGATCATAAAGGACTTGGTTCTAAGGTAGATTACTAAAATACCTCTATGTTGTACCTTTGACATACAAGTGTTCTACTAACCTAGAAGACTCAAGTATATCATGATATGATGATTTTACCCTAAATGGGTAATTTAACATTAAACTGGACCTAAAATGAAAAAACTGCTAATAAGTCCCTCAACTTTAAAAATTACATCTCACACCCCCATAAGAAAACTGGAGGAATACGAAAGGTTTTAATATTTTCTACACCCCACCAAAAAATTGGAAAAATTCTAGAAACTCTCAAAATGACCAAAACGCCTTAAATGGGAAATTTTTATTGTAAAATAATCATTTTGACCTTAAAATGCAAGGCTTTTCCTAATAACTCAAAACTTTTTTATTTTTTCAATTTAGTCCCTGCATGAGAGAAAATCATAAATAAACATCAACATATCATAAAAATCATGGAAATCACACCAAAAGTCACAATAAGCATTTGGTCAAACACCTATGGCCTTGAAATAATTTTTCCATTGTTGCAAATGAATCCCTAAACTTTTTAAAATTGTAAAAAAATCCTAAAAGTTATAAATGCATAAAATATATTTTAACATGTTAAAAATACATAAGTACACCATAAAGGCATATGGAGCTCTCAACCAAGCTTGGATGGCCTTGAAATAATTTTTTTTATTTTTGCAATTTTGTCCTTATATTTTCTATAATTGTAAAATAGCCTAGAAAGAATCAAAATATCATAAAATTATACATACTATATCCAGTCAAGCATGGAAACACCTTTCCAAGGCCTTCAAAATTTTGGCAAAATTTATTTTGAAGCCTTTACAATTTTAAAACATAATAAAATAAGACAAAATATCACAAAATCAGGCATGAAAAATTATTTAATTATCAAAATGATTTTTGCCAGCATGTACTTCCATTAGAAAGAATTTTTTATCACATATTTGCATGAATATCAACATACATATATGTCCTAATTTTTAACAAGCATAAATATGCATGAAAACATGATAAATAATGAATAAATCAACATAAAAATATAAAGAAAAATAGCATAAAGATAAGAATATTTCTATCAACAAAAATAAATTATCTTGATGAAATCAACATATTACAAATAAAATTTAAATAAAATAACAAAATCAAGAAACTTTGTTCATAGCCAATATTCTTGGCCTTTTAACATAGCTTGAAATCAATGAGCTTAAGCATGGTTTTTGCTTACTAAAAGAAGGAAATCTAGTAGAAAATAATGAGTATGAGCAAAAATACAATGAAACTATATTTCAAGGCTTGAAAAATTGAAATTTGTTAAGGAATTTTGCTATTTTTTGGCATGAAAACCATTGGGCCTTCTTAAAGCATCTTTCCCTTTATTTAAAGGGGAAAGTTCAACCAAAGGCTTTAGAAAAGTCAATTGGCCGAATTTGGCCTTTTTTTATTTATTTTAATTTATTTGTTACTATATTCTTTTGACTTAACTAATTTGTATTCATATAATAATTATCTAACCTTAGTCAAAAAGCCTATTATGGGCTATGGTTAGGTCACATGATGATTAGAATAATATTAGTTTAATATATAGTTAAAATGCAACTAAATTGGTTAAGGAAACCAAACTGGTTCATGTAACTAAATCAATAATTTTCATAATTAAAATATAAACAAAATTTTGAAAGCATAAAAAATGAAAAAAAAGAGTGATAATTACAAATTCTATAAAAATGAACTAGAGGACTCAATCATAAGAAATTAAAAGTTATAAATTAACAAGTTTATTTACGAATTTAAACATGTAAAAAGCTCTAGTAAATATCTATATGAAACTTTTAGATCAAAACAAGAACTAATAAAAATTTTAAAGAGAAAAAGGTATCAGGCGTTGTCATAAAATTAAAATGGGCCTTATTCAAAAATTAATGGAATAAACACAAATAAGCTTATTAGGCTTGTAGAAAATGAAACGGGCTTGCGAAAAATGAAAAAGGGGCTTGGCAGGGTTATTGCGCTTGTTCAAAAATTATTGGGTTTTGGGGGCTTATTTGCAAAATTTAAAAGTTTTTAGGCCCATTAAGGATATTTGGCCCAAAATAAAAATAGAAGTAAAAAATTTCATGAAAATCCCAATTGTTGCACTCTAAATGGAATTTTTAAGAAATTTTACATGCAAGCAAAAGGCAATTAAAAATTCTAAACTTGTAAAATTTTAAAAGAAAAATCCTTATGCAAGAAAATTGATATTTGAAAAAAAAATTCAAAACTCATAAAATAAATTGAATTTTCAAAAATCAATTTATTATGAATTTAATGAAAATATTTGAAGAATTTTAAAAATTATAAACTTAGAAAAATCACAGCAAAAATGTTTACAGAGTAGAAAACCTCATATTTTAGAATCGTGAAAATTTCAAAAATATGTTCAAATTTTATAAAAATGAATTAATTCAACAAACTAGTCAAGATATTAATTTATAAAATAAAAAATGAAAACTTGAAATCTAAACATATTTTAGCTAAAAATTTTTATTAGTATGATACTCGCGGTATTGTAAAAAATTTAAATGTAAGTCCCAAAATTGATAGTTTTACACCTTGTGATATAAAATGCCAATACAGATTTTGCCTTGAATATTTTTGATTTTTTGGCATGAGTACTAGCATAAATACTACAAAAGGTTTCAATAAAATATATGGCAATCAACTTCCAAAATTTTACAAAAAAATTCTTGAAAAATCCCAAAAAACGAGAAATTTGACCATGATATCATCTACAGAAATAAATTACAAAATTTCAAAAGAATAAATTTAAAAGCTAGTTTTTTACCTTAATATTCATCTCTTTATCCATGATCGACCTTTGAAATGGCACTTTTTTAGACATGTGCACCTATAGCAATTTAGATATGAACAAATCAGTCTTCAAAACATCTAATCCACCTAAAGTACATCTACCCTCATTGGGCAGTTGCTAAGTTCTTGGTCTCGAATATTTTTGGACTGTCAAAGGGTCGAACAAAATTATGTGTCTACATGTTAAATGAACTTGTTTCCATAAAACAAGCACCCTCAACTGTCCCCAAGTATCTCTATACTTTAACTTCTATGAGAGCAAAAAGTTGCATGCATCAAATGCATGGAGGCTTAGCATTTGTGCATTGTCAATGCCTTGTTTTGACAATACGTTGATTAGGAACGTTTTTAGAAACACAACTTTGATGCACAAGAATCTCATCATTGTAACTCAGTACTAACTGTAGACACCTCCTTTTGTGCAGGCCATTTTTTAGCATCTAGGGGCATAAGCAAAAGATGATAAAATCAGAAAAAATTAAAAAATTAAAAATTGGGATGATCGTTGTATGCCATGTTGCTAGCTCTATTGGGTGACATGACGCTAGGCAAATTTTTTTTTGGAAGGTCTGAAATGCTTATGGGTCGTATTGAAGAAAAATATAAAAATGAGGCATCAAAGGTTACAATTTGAGGTGTCACCAAAGTCATTCAAATAAGCATGGGCCAGTTTTGCACTATTTATGACCAAAGTGAGGTATTCAAAGGGCCCAAGGTATTTGCAAGTCACATTGGCACATAAGTATTAATATAAAGCTTTAACATTGCCGAAAATTCAAATTTTCATGTGTAGTCTTGATATACGAGGGTTTGGTATTGATTCATAAGGGAAAGTATCGATATTTAGCATGTTTGTACTAATATAGGCCTTGGCAATAGCTAAAGTTATGATTTTTTGCAAAATGTATCAATATACAAGCAAGAGTATTGGTACAAAACTGTGGGGAATCAATATAAGGCTCTAAGTCTAGGGATTAGAAATAATTTTTTGCTTCTGGTATTGATACACACTTTATTGTATCGATACTCACGGGTAAAAATTGCCTTGTATATTGATGGCCATGTTTTGTTTTAATACACCAAGGTATTTTCCCTAGTTTGAGCCATTTTTTAGCCTTCAAAAATCTTATTCACATCTTTCTTGCACCAAAAATTATCATAATTCATATATAGCCTCAGCGATAGGCTCATGATTAGAATTAAACAAATTTTTAAAGCCCAAGAAGCTAACGAAAAGGGTTATTTTCATGAAATATATGGCATGTTTGGCTTTTCTCTAGTTGCAATAGCCTCAACCTTTTTGCACTACTACTTTGCATGATATAACCAATGGTAATAAGGGCAACTAAGCATAGTACTGGAGTTATCTTTTAGTACATGTGGGAATATCCGATAATGCCCTTACTTTGTCTCCCAGAAGCATTGGCTGAACCTTGAATTTAGAAAAGAGCTAATTTTGGCTCGGCAGGGAAAGAGAAAATCATTTTTCCAGCAATCTCAAAAGCCTCTAGCAATTTGTAGCCCCAAAAATACTCCTAAAACACTGTTTTATTCCTGAACCTTTCTTTATTCCCGTAGCTCCTTAAAATCACCACTAAAACACTTTTAAAACCTCTAATCCCTTTATCCTTCCTTTTAAAACTTTCTTCCATCAACATCCTACTAGAAAACTCTTTTTTTCATCATTTCCTAGCACATCAACAACAAAAAAAGAAAGAAAGTGAGTCCAAAGTTATTGTTCAAAGAAAAAGGCAAAAGTTAGAGGTTTTTTAAATATTATCTCACTTAACTCTATTTCTTTTTTCATTTGCAGCACTTGCATCATTACAATGAACCATTTATGTTGCCATAACCATCCTAGGACTCCTATGCATTATTTGGTAGTCTTAGGATTTTGGTGCTCTTTTAATGCCTTAATGTTGCTTCGTAGGCCAATCTTCTACTGTTTCATTTTATCATCAAAATAGTCCCTTATTCATGCATTTTTTTATCATATTTCATCTATTTTCACATACATGACTCATGCTTGAATGTTCTTCCTAACATATCTTGAGTATTATCATGCATTTCTTGCATTTTAAGGAGTCTCATGACATAAAACTGCTATCTTGAAAATACCAGCACACTTTTCTTTAGCTAAATATGTTCACGTCATCTTCCATAACATGTTTTTGATGCCATTCATAGAGTTATTATTTTGATGCACCTTATTTGTCACCTTCTTATATTTTCTATCATTTTTTCTACGTCAAAAATGTCATCTTTGTGTGTTTGTATATGTTATCTCTATCAAGATGCTTGCTTGTTTGCTAAAAATCTAATTTTTAAAAATCCTCAAGTTAGGTTCATGCTAACTCCAATAGATAGAGAATGACATGTATTTAATATTTTCATAAAATTGATCTTTAAATCTTAGGGATAAATTAAACATTTCAAATCTGGATTCACAAGAAAATAAGTTTAAAGATGCTATTTTTCAAATAAAAATGCCTTTTTTAATCGATAAAAAATATATGAAGTCTTGATCTTGAGTTTAACACCTTAGTAGTGGCATGCTCAATAGGTTGTTTCAGAGTTCCAAGCTACTCTGGGATTATGGAATGAACTCATGATGCCTGTGTTATTCTTTTCCCTGTGTTGTGGATGTTCGAACATCCATAACCTAAATTTGATCTTCAAAAAACCCCAAAACTCAAATAGTCCCTTGTTTTTGCTCTGACAGCACTATCATACGAATCTAAAAAATTATTTTTGAACTACGAATGATTTTTCTATAAATTTTTTATTTTTTCCTTAAAGGGCATCAAAATACCTTCCCAAAGGTGTCTTGTTTGCCCTCAGATCATCCCGGATGAGGGAGTTATGATTTTTTAAAACTTTGCTATCTGGAACCCTTGGAACCAGGATTCTATATTTTGTTTATCCCATTTCAGCCCACTTGATGATTTTTTTCTATATTATTTAAATATTTCTCCTAAAAAGTTTGCAAAATTCCCTCTCCAAAAAGGTATTGTTTATGATTTAATGATTCTGAATGAGCTCAGAATGATTTTTCAAAGTCTATCATGCCCTTTTCCGTTATACATGCTGCCATTGTCAAAATAGGCCTAACTCTAAAAATTAATTTTGCCAAAAAAGTGATTTTCTAATATTTTAAAAATATTTTTATATTAAACCTTATCGAGATACCTTTCTAGTGGTACCTCGCTCACCCCCTAAAGCTTTTTGATGAACTTTAAATGAATATGGGAAGAAAGATAGTGTGATGCTACCCTATTTTCTCAAGGATTAAAATTGGCCTAGTCTCTCGAATTGCCATCATCAAGACATTAAAACTTCTAGAAATAAATCATGTTGGCTCCCTTACAACACAAGCCCCTTAGGCTCAGATTAAGGCTTGAGATAAAAATATATTTTATACAAATTTTTAGTTTCCTATTTTCAAAATGCCTTTTTTTTCAAAAAAAAAAAGCCTTTCCTTTTAGACATAAAAAATCTTCATTCTTGGGGATACTCTAACCCCACCACTTTGAGGGATTCTCCTACCCCGTTTTCCATTAAAAAACTTGGTTTTTCTCTCTTACATATATTTGAGATTCCTAATTATTTTTTTAACTTTTTCTTTAGGTATACTTCAACACCACCTTTCCGAAGGGATACTCCAACCCTATTTTTACCTCAAAATCCAAAAATTTTCTCCTTTTTCGGATGCCTTGGATTGTTTTGATTAAAACTTTTTTTGTGCCTTAAATTACCCCCAAATCCAGACCTGTCTCCAAATTGTTATCGTAGTTATTCTTCAATAATTAAAGACAATTATAAAATACATTTTTATCATCCCTATTTTTCATGATTCTATTATTTATGGTTATTTGTTTATGAAATTCTTGTATTCTTTTCTGTCTTACTAACATAATTCCTTTTTATAATGACTATCGTGCATTCATATTTGAAATTTGTTTTTGAAAAAAGATACAATGCAATGTTTCATGTTGGCATCTCTCTAGTGCCTAATACGGAATATTCAAATTTTTAAAATTTAATCCAAAAATTATTCTCATAAATAAATCCCTATGCTCCTCATACCTTTGCGACACATAGGTGATATAAAATTTTCTATCAAAACCTAGATTTACATTTTCCATAATAGTTCATGCATTAAAGGGGATTATGTCTAAATAATGACCAAATGGACCCGATTAAGCTAAACAGAAGCAAGATATAGTTAATAGGTACTGATTTTAGGCATAGTAAGGGTGCTAGTCCTTTCCCATGTGTAACCAACTCCTGAACACAACTAATGAATCTTTGGACCTTAAAGACCTTGAAATCAATGTCATGAGTTTTGTAACTCGAGATATTGTTTTCTATAGGCATCCAATCATGCCTGGCTTGAAATATTCAGTGGTGACTCCAAATTTTTGGTTACTTAATGGTAACTTTCCAAGACTAGTTGAATGAGCGATTCATCTGACAACATTTCTCTCCTTCACATCATCACCCTTAATCCAAATCCTGATGAAGGGAAAACCTAAAGTCTCAGCCAAACCACCATATATCTTTTTAAGTTATACACACCTGCTTCATATCGTCCAAAGAAAAAAAGAAAAAAGGGTACATGGTGACAGCTTGGTGACTCCATTGGGGATAACTTAGAGAGTTAGGCCTATGAATAGCTATGTCTTTCATAGCCTTTGGTTTTTTGGCTTCTATTATTATTTAGATATAATTCCCTTCTATTTTTTCTTTTAACATTTTACTTGTTATGGCTTTGTTTTAAAATTGTTATGGACTACTCTATCCCCAAATAAATATCAACTCAAATAAGTATGATAATATAGGAATAAAATGAAAGGTTTGATTATTTCCTTCACACATACGGTGCACTTGCATTTATACTAGATCCCCACCAAACACCATGGTAAGGTTAGTGTCCTAATTATTAAGAGGAAGTAAGCCATTCGCCTTTATGAGTAACCCTTCGCATAAGCATGGCAAGACCTTTAGGGGTGTAAATTATTTTATCTCTTGTGAGTACCTCTTTGCATTAGTAGGGAAATGCATCCACTGGATCAAACCCATGCCACCAGCCTCGCACTGGTCCTAGGATCAGGGTGCCATAGCTATCCTTACCAGATGGAAGAGTGATTCAAATACTGATTTAGGTGTCCACTTAAACCCATGTAGTGAACCCTATGAGCTAAACTATGTCAAACCATATTGGAATGCTGCTAGAATAACTCGAAAAACAACATCACTTAAGGAAACACTTCTTATCTTCACTCCTATACACTATGTTACGTAGGCAATAATAGACATTGTCATCCATGTTTGTTATTTTATTTTATAATTATTCTAGGGTATGCTATCATGTTATATGACTAACCCTCTTCAATAAGTGCATGATGACAAGCAAATCACATCAACTATAGTCCTTCACAAAAAATCATATATGACCAAAACAAGCTAGAATGTTATCCAAATGACTGCTTAACATGTACTTGTCATAGGTGTTGACGAGCAAACATCACCACTTAATTGGTCAGTCTCGTGCTTAAGAGGTATCATGCCAACTTGCTAAACGTGTTTTTAACCTTGACATGCCATTATGCTGTTTGTTTGTTGTCGATTGTTTTGCTTGCCCTTAGGAATCATTCCATCTACTCTTGGGGCAATTTTGTGATGCATTTTTGTTGCTACTTTTTATATACACTTATGATTATTACTTTGGTGCAATCACTAACTTGGTTCTTTTTTGTTTTTTGTTTGATGCATGCATCATTTCATCATAATCATCATCATTATGGGATAATTGGCCAATGGTTTAGTGTTTATCAAGGGGCGTTTACCATGGAGCAATAGTCTATGTTAGATCTGAAGCCTTTTGAGGAAATCAGAACATGGTTAGAGTGCTAGTACCAAGAAGATCAGGACATCCTGAAACCCAGGTATGTTTCAATAATGAATGAAAATATTAAGATAGGGTACCATCAAAATAAGTGGCAAGATATAAAGCATATGTGGACCAGTTAGGATAATACCAAGAGTAAATTATTCACTAAGAGATACGAAGATATAGCCCTTTTACTTTAGCTCCATTTGGATGTTGATTTATTGGAAGTAGCATCTCAGTTTTGGAACCCAGCATATCAATGTTGCTCAACATTGAGAAGGCTAAGATAGAGAGAATATATTGTAAGGCTTTGCACCTTCCAACTATCAAGAAAGATTAGCTCAGATTCTCAGGGTGCTAGAATCTTGGATCGAAGATCGTATCAAGACAAAAGGGAATAGTAAGCATATTTCATGGGCCAGTTTAAAAGAAATAATGGAAAGTACTGATGATATCCAAGAAGTTCAAAATATCTATGCTCTAATGATACATGGTCTAGTCATATTTTTAAAAACATTAGGCTATGTTGAAGATAAGGTAGCTTATCTCTTTTCCTAATTATTCTGCAACATCAATCCCTCATTGGCCATCTTCGCTAAAACTATTCGAGCTTTCAACTTTTGTATGTAAATAGGTATGAGTAGTTTCATTGGATACTCACTATTTTTTCAAATCTAGCTTGTCAGTGACTTTTCTCGTAAAAAAAGATGTTGTACAACTTTTTACCCAGCTTTAGCCCTATCTCCAGGGTTCTTAAGAAGAAATGGCCTCAAGACAAGTCCAAAGTTCCAGAACCCCAGTGGAGAAGAAGTGATATGAAAGAGCTTTTGGTTTTCACCATAAACAATCGTATATTAATGTAGAGATTATAATTGTGTGCCACTCATGGGATTATAGGCAAGCATTAGTTATGCACCTATCCTAGTCCTAAGATAAGTTTAGTGTTGGTAATTTATCCCTTTTGCCCAAAACCTAGAGTAATAGGATTTCGATGATGGTGAGCCTGATTACAAGTTGAAAGTTCAGCTAGATTTCCATGCTTGAAGACAAACTGTTGCATGGAGAGGTATTAGAGAAAAAGTAGTATAACCCTAGGATATGATGAACGGAAGATCCATCACATCAATGATGTCTTGCCCCTATCTGATGTTGGAACATCACAAATACTGGTAGATAAATTTCCCTCTGAGATTGGATTACTCAAGTAAGAGTTCAAACAAAAAAGGTAACCTTCGCCAAGGAAATCGTTCACTTAGAGGAAGAAAAGAGTCAATTAAAGATGGACCTCTACCTCCGAGATGGCATGGTGAATAGGATAATCAAAGAGAAAATCCTTATCAAGGAAGATTTTGAGAGTTTGGGGAAAGACTATGTGGCTTTTAGCAAAAGAAGCAAGTCTCGATGCCTTAGTAAGTCGTCAGTTAAGTGGAAGGCAAAAATTACTACACTTAAGAGAAAACTACATCAATAGATGAAGCGGTTGGGGTCAATAAAGAAAAGCTTATTAAAACTATGCCCTCACATCAACTTACCGAAAGAGGAATGAACATCTAGAAGCTCGAGTCAGGGATTTGAGAATAAATCATGTTGAGAATGAGACTCTAACACTCAAAATTCAAGATTTATAGCATTCTCTTCAAGCTCGCTAAGACAAAGTCGATGAACTATTAAGAGCCTCTAAACAATGAAAGTAAGAATAGCTTCAACTAGGTGCAGACACCTTATTTTGTCCGGGCTAATTTTTAATAATCTGGAGCATGGACGTAAGAGGGGGCGGTGATCGCCAGACGACAACGTCGCCAGGCGAAAAAGTTATTTTGAGGATGTCAAGGAGGCCTAGGGATCATATCAAAGGTAAATAAAAAGATATGGCATCAAATGGTGTAGTCCAAGGTATCCGAGGACAAAAGATATGAGAAATTTCATAATTTTACTTGAACGTATTGATACATGGTTCTCATGTATCGATGCAATGCTCCAACGCGGCAAAAATTTGAAATATCCCCATTTGTATCGATACAACATGTAGATGTATCGATACATAAGCCTCTGTATC
>JAQSVH010180480.1:0-19734 GCA_029448705.1 Adansonia digitata | reverse complement strand
GGTCCAATGGATGTCTTATCTTCATTTAATTTGGTAGGCTTGGCTATGCAATAATTCTATTTAAAGATGATATATTACTTATAAATATAATGTACATAATTTATAACGCTTAAAAATAATATATTAAATTATTCATATTTAAAAATATAATAAAATATATAAAATTAATAAAAATTAAATAAAAATATTGTATATTTTTATTTTTTAAATAATATGAATAAATTTAAATAGATTTGTGTTATTTATTTAAAAATTTAGATAAATTTATTTAAAATTTAATATTTATATTTTAAAGTAATGGAGTTTATATATATATATATAAAGTTAAAATCATTCATAAATTTTACAGAAATTCAATCAAGCTTATCGTGAACAGCTCATGTTCATGATTAATTTAATGCATTTAATCATATTTATATTTAAAATTTTAATATATTTAATAATTTATATTATATTTATATTTATATAAAAAAAAACATAAAATATGACTACTACACAAATGATCAAATTTAAGCAAATATACTAATTTTTATTGCAAAATTTTAAATTTTATACCCTGACACTTTTAGATGTGATCGCCTTAGAAGGTGCAAGCAAAACATTCTTGGTTCCTTCGTTCCACCTGATTTTGTAAATAAGGAAACGTAATTCCAAGTTTTTGCAATAATATATGTTGTCCCTAAGCAACAAGCAAGTAAATGAGTAATGAAGTTTAAGAAGTGAGGAATTCTGAAGGTGGATGTCACTGCGACAATTACAATTTTTAAGTCAGAATTTTTTAAAATTTTATATATATAAGATCGTATCTTTATACTACGTCCAAAGACGTGAGAGTGATAGGAGACAACCATGAGAAAAGCACAGCTTGTCATGCACGTGGAACAAGTAAAAATTCGTAAATTCCCTGTAAATTAGAGAGAGAAAAATATTGGATACCAAAGTACTCTACAATTGAAGTTTCAACGCTATGCAGCACAATCTATTTGGAAAGACATTTAAAAGGGTTTGAACAACCAAAGTTGTGAACATCGATATCCTAGAGTCGATGGAGAATGAGCAAGTACCTATTCATTAAGCCAAGCAGCAGAATTCTGATCCGAGCAAGGGTGGCATGGAGCGGGAGCAAAACCCATTGAATACGGAGGTCGGGGTGCTCGAGGATCAGCAATGGGAAGTGGTCTAGGATCATAAAAGGCTTTTCTGTTCTTCGATATTTCTTTCTAGATTTGAACTCTATGGTTCCCCATGTAGGTGACCATGCTTTTCAGCTATGCTCTTTTGCTTAGCTAAAAAATCAGAACGACTCCAAAGATAGAGAGGCGGAGCCATCACATTCCACTGATCGATTTGTTTGTCATTGCATCAACAGAACCGGGCAGGTAAAACGACTGGAAAACGAGATACAGTTATCCACGATACCATAAGACTGTTATTAAGAACATCACAGAATTTCATCTACAAAGAAACTGCCGAAAACATCTTATTTACCTTTCCAGATAAAAATTGATCATCCTCCCAAACTAGTTCATAAGGAGATTTCAAAAACTTCTTTTCATCCAACCTGGTCAAAGGCAACACCTTGAGTGTTTGATAGAGAGAGAGAGAGGTGGGGAAAATACTACCTTTCGGTTTCTGGAGGAGCAATAAGGATCAAAAGTTTTGGGTTAAATTCGAAGGCCTTATCGAAAAACTTGTTTGCCAAAGCAGCTTTAGCTCCGAAAGTAGGATTTAGCCCCATCGTCTACTCAAAAGGTGAATAAATATGATGTAAAATATGCCAACAAGGATACCTACTACATGTGTGAATTCTTACATGAGAGAAAACAAATACTTACCAATTGTGATCCTTTCAGCAACTCTTTTGGTTGCACAGTCATCCAATCCCTCCTCTCAAAATTAAAATCATTCTGCGAAAGACAAGGATATCAGCACCGAAAAATAAGGAGAATGTTTATATGTAAACACAAGAATTCTGGATTTTCTACTGAATCACAGATGTATGCCAATGGTCAGGTTCCTCTTCTGCTCACATGCAGCAAGACCAGTAAATAGCATTATCAAACGTGATGCAAGTGGTATCAAGTTTGTCCTCTAGGGTAGACATATTGTACATTCATAATGCATAAATTGATTTACTGGAAAATGAACATTAAAATCCAGGAAGCTAAAGCATACATTTGATTGGAAAATATCATAGTTTTTGTATGAGCACTTGTTCCGTGTATCTTCAAGCTTTCTTTTCATTAATAAACTAAAATCATCATAACCACAACAAACGTCGACTGTCTGTCCAAAGAAATAGTTAACTGTCAGACAACCAGTTCAAACTTCCCTATCATCTGTTCCGTTATAGAGCTGTACTTATAATAAGATGAAGTAAAGAACTGTCAATTGTCAACAAATAACATTTTCATGGTTCTCCAGCTCCTGACGAGTATATAAAGATAGCCGCCCATATAGGGTGTATCATGAATTTGGAATAATTACTGTGTTTTGTCATGGCGTATATATCTGAGTATAGAAAGAACTTGAATAACCAAAATATTTCTTTTCCTTTTCTTTCATGATTTTTTCACTTAAAAATGTGCAAGAAATATTTCATTATGAAGTAAACATCAAAGGGTAATCACATAGACTTGAGCCAAAAACATAAAGGCAAATTAATAAATTGTTGACAGGAAGAGAGAGAAAAAAAGAGGGGATGTGGGGGGAGAAGGCACAAATTCTCTTACTGTATCACCATCTTACACATACCACTGAAGTCTATCAACAATCTGCGCATCTTTAGCAAGGCTTTAGTGTTTCACAAGCATTATCAAAACAACACACCATAATAGAACATGTGAAACCTACAAATGAGTCGGATTAATGCCAAAAGTAATAGGTAATAACTATAAAATGAATAGACTAAAATAAAATTATTGACAACCTATAGACGGATATTTATACTTTAGTGTGGGATGTTATTTGTAAGAAGAGGTATTGTGGAATTCCCTATTTGTTAGGACTAGGTGTCGAAGAGTTGTAACCATTGTTTTTAAACGATTGCTGCTATTACCTTCGAATATGAATCTTGCTGTCTGAATATTGAAACCACGTTCTGCCTGTACTCTTTGCCCATTTCTCCTTTTGTCTTCCTCTTTCCCCTCTACTTTCTCACTGTATTCTCTGTTCCCCCTCCTCTACCTGTCTCCCTAGCCTATTTCTCCTCCCAGGTAACATCAAGAAGCTAAACTCTGTGGTCATGCGAATTCAAAAGTGGAATCCAACCTCTCTTACCTATATTTCAAGTTCCTTAATTGTAAGACGGATAACCCAATGTAAACCCAATAATAGATAGCCAAAATTCATTTATATGGAACTTACCATGGGCAGTTAAGTATATCAGACTTATTTCATAAAGCAAGCAATGGAGACAAAATGGCGCATGCATCAACATAACAATGACAGAAGGCATAAAAGCCTCAAGGAAATTATAATAAGAAGAAAAACAGATATTAACAATTGAATCAGCAGATACTAAAGCATAAGTAAAACAATGCAATTTACCTCTCTAAGTTTATCCGCTTTAGTAAAATGACGACCGAAAGATGTGTACCAGATGCCATATAGAAAAGGTGCAAGATACACTTTGAGTTTGCTCTGAAATGAATAATTTTAACAAAGTCAAGACCAGGAAAAAAATCGGATGGGACAAAGTACTAAATGACACCTTGTAAGAAAACATGTTCAAATTTTTTTCCCAGTAGTTTCTTTTTCAAGCTTTTATACTTTTGACTTTTCTTTTTTTCTTAAAAAAAAAGGGGGGGAAGGAAATCAGTAGCCAAGGACAGTCGCTTTTCATTGGTTTAATCTATTCATCAGGATTAATAATTAACAATTTGAACATAATTTCTTGCCTTAGAGTTTCCTATGTGATAGAGTTTTTTTTTTTTTTTTTTTTAATTTATGGCGGAAAAATGCAACTTCCCCGTAGTTTCAATGCAATTAATTGAAACAAAGTCTTTTTTTGCTACCTCTTCTTTTTTGAATTAGAATTTATGGCTGAAAAATGAAATTTCCCCGTAGTTTCGATGCAGTTAATTGAAACTGACACCTATTTATTGCAAGCAATACATTTTCCATAGTCCAGTGGAAAATATGTTCGCTTAGAACTTAGATATCTTATCAACATGGAAAAGATAAGCAAAAAATTCTTCATTGAGATTTTGGAATGAAGTAATGCAGGACAGGCCAATGAACCAAATTTGTTAATCATAAATTCAAAACATTGTTATTAATTGAATTAAAATATTAAAAAATCTTTTGCATTTCATAAATTAAAAGACTTCTCAAATAATAAAGCAAAAACCAAGGGAAAAAAAATACAGAAAGTACATCCATTATTTGCATTAAATGCAGTAGATCTTACTCGAAATAAAACATCTTTCAAACAACCTGTAGAAAGCTAAAAAACAACTGCACAAGGAGAAAAAAAATGGAAAGTATCGGTTAAGAGAAATCGGCGGACACAAACAAATACTCATAAGAAATGAAAGGTTGAAAATACAAAAGTACACTAACAAATGTATTTTCAGATTTTTTAGGCTGAAAGAGAAGGAAACCGCCTCGGGCAAGACAAATGGTCTTCGTTTGGTAAGACGACATTGTTCTATAATGTTTCCAAGCAATTTCCCACACGGCCAAAGCATGTGTAACCTGACATGGATTCCTCCCAACAAAGCCCTGCACTTCCCATTTACTTGAATTAATATCATATCTGTCAATCTCTATCTTAGATAATCCTATTCAACATATATATATATATGTATATATATGACGATATTGGTTTTAATTTTTAAGCAGTGAACTTTGAAGACATGACATAAAAAAGGATCCATCAAAACAGGTACTTATGCACACTTAGGGACTAAATTTTTTTAATGTTGTCTAGATTTTTAGTCTTATGAATTGAGATAATTTTTCTTGTGTCAAAGAGGGGGGAAAAGGATATAAACCTTTAAAGCACCGATTCCGGTAAGTTTATCAGAATTGATTGTTGACAACATTCACATTAGAAATTAAACTACAATTCAAGAAGTGGAATCAGCGTATAGACATTAATTGTAATGGTAAAAAGCTTTCTCTTAGTCGTCTCATCCACATTGCTTGTAGATTAGGCAATGGTTGACAATGATAGGAAGTGAGACCAAGTCAATACACAATGACAAGTCTCCCTCTCTTAGTCGTCTCACCTCTCAGCCAATTTTCTCTAATGGATGTAACGCCTTTCACACTGCAAATTGGTTTCTTTGTGGACGATAAATCATTGACCCTTAAACTTGTTATATGGGACTACAGCTAATTTACAATAAATGCTGCCTTTTGGTTCATATTGGTTACCACTGCCTATAAACATGCTTCTCACCATTCGTACCTATCATATCCTACCATTTTAATCTTCAATTTCTCTTACTCTAAAAACATGTGGTACTCCTTGCTCACACCCTATCACTTCCTCTGCCTGCTTTTTTTCTTCCTCTTGAATTTTCAACCAAGTCTTTCGTCGCCGTGGCCGTCATCATCATCGTCTTCTTCTTCTTCATCTTCTTCATCAAGAACACATTTGTGCTCTCACTATGAAGCTGCTGCTTTGATCCATTTCAAGTCATCTCTTGATATCTATGGAACCAATATCAATTATTGCGGTGATTCAAATTCTGGAGTTGACTCTTATCCTAAGACAAATTCATGGGAGGAGGGTACAGATTGCTGCTTATGGGATGGAGTCACTTGTGATCACATAAATGGTCACGTCATTGGCCTTGACTTGAGTTGCAGCTTGCTATATGGCAGCCTCCCTTCCAATAGTAGTCTCTTACTTCTTCAACATCTTAAGAAACTAAACCTTGCCTTCAATCTTTTTAGCGGTTCCATGTCACCTAGGTTTGGTCGTTTCGAAAATCTAGTGCATCTCAACCTTTCTGAAACATACATTGGAGGACATGTCCCATCCCAAGTCTCCCACTTGTCAAAATTAGTTTCACTTGATCTCTCGGGGAATAATGAACAAATACTTGACAAACATACTTTGGAGGGACTTGTTTACAACTTAACAGAGCTGAGGCAAGTTTTTCTTGATCGAATCAACATGTCTTCTATTAATCCTAATATCTTCGTCAATCTATCATCTTCTCTAAGGTCTCTTACTCTCAATGATTGTCATTTGCGAGGAAAATTCCCGAAAAACATTTTTCATTTTCCAAAGCTCAAATTGCTTAACTTAGGAAACAACCAAAACCTCACTCTCAATCTTTCAGAGTTCAACCAAAGCAGCAATCTCGAACTTTTGGATCTGTCATCTATGTCCTTCCCTAAAGAATTGTTTGATTCAATCGGGAATCTTGTTTACTTGAAGCATTTGAGTCTTCAAAATTCCAACTTGTGGGGATCAATTCCGAGATCATTGGGGAGCCTGTCACAACTCATCCATTTGGACTTGTCAAACAACCAATTGAGTGGACAGCTTCCATCCTCACTCACAAACCTAACGCAAGTTGAAGACTTGCTCATATCTTCTAATTCGCTCGAAGGTTCCATGCCAGATCAGGTAGCAGCTTTTCCAAATCTAGTCTTTCTAGATTTATCTGGGAATTTACTCAACGGAACACTTCCATCATGGTTGTATACCGTTTCATCCCTGAAGGATATATACCTCTTTGATAATCGACTTAGTGGGCATATTAAGGAATTCCAATCTAAATCAGTAGAATATATACTTTTATCGGATAACAAAATCCAAGGTCCTATTCCATCTTCAATATTCCAACTTGCCAACCTTTCATATCTCTATTTATCCTCAAATAATCTAACCGGTGTTGTAGAGTTAGGCATGTTCTCGAAACTCCAAAATCTCGAAGGTCTTGATCTGTCATATAACAACCTATCCTTAACCTCGAATAGCATTGCTAGTGCTGATCATATATTGCCTAATCTTCAAAATTTATATTTGTCTTCTTGCAAAGTTAATGAATTCCCCCAATTTTTAAGAGGGTTAAGCAGCTTGCAATATTTAGACCTTTCCAACAATAAAATTTATGGCAAGATTCCAAAGTGGATGCAGGATGTGGGGAAGGACACTTTGCATTTCTTAAATCTATCTCACAATTTGTTGACAGAAGTTAAGCAACTTCCATGGGAGGAAATTATTTTTCTTGACCTAAGCTCCAATTTGATTCGTGGAAATATTCCAATTCCTCCTTGGACAACAGAAGTCTTTTTGATCTCAAATAATAGTTTGAGTGGAGAAATCTCTTCTTTGATATGCAATGCGTATTCTCTTGACATTCTTGACTTGTCCCATAATAACTTGAGTGGAATTATTCCACAATGTTTTGGAAACTTGACTAAAAGCCTTTCATTTTTGAATCTAAGGAGGAACAAGTTTTATGGGATCATTCCTCCAATATTTACAAAGGGATGTCAATTAAGGAATCTCAACTTAAATGACAATCAATTTGAAGGGCCTTTAACGTCATCCATCATCAATTGCAAAGGATTGGAAGTGCTTGATCTTGGGAACAACAAGATCAATGGTACATTTCCAAATTGGTTGGGAAGTCTTCCACAGCTACAAGTTCTTGTATTGCGGTTAAATCAGTTCCACGGTTCCATACATGGCACAAGGTCCAACATTTCTTTCCCCAAAATCCAAATTTTTGGCCTTTCAAGTAATTGTTTTACTGGACCAATACCTGTGAGAGTTATAAAAAATTTTAGGGCTATGATGGGTCTGACAAAAAATGGAAGTGTAATGCTATACATGGGGATGGAGGAAAGCTATAGTGGAAAATTTTATAGCTATTCTATTGGAATTGTTATAAAAGGACTAGAGATGGAATTGGCGAAAATTTTCACCATGTGGACAATCATTGACCTCTCAAATAATCAGTTTCAAGGCGAGATTCCGATGGTTATTGGAAAGCTGAAAGCACTCAAAGGACTTAACCTTTCTCATAACAACCTTAATGGTTATATTCCCGCATCAATGGGGAATTTGACTAATCTTGAATGGTTGGACCTCTCTTCAAACAAGTTGGTTGGAAAGATTCCAAAGCAATTGCTAGATCTGACATCTCTTTCTTTCTTGAACCTTTCGAAGAATGAACTAGATGGGTGTATTCCTCAAGGCAAGCAGTTCAGCACATTTGAAAACAATTCCTATGGAGGGAACGAAGGATTACATGGTTTTCCCCTCTCAAGAGATTGCAACAACAATGAGACGCCACAACTGCCACCTGCAAACATTTTGGAAGAAGACGACTCAAAATCAAACATTGCTTTCGGCTGGAATGTGGTGGTGATAGGTTATGGATGCGGATTGATATTTGGATTGGCCGTGGGATATGTGGTCTTTCAAACGGGTAAGCCGAAATGGCTTGTGACTCTAGTTGAAGGCCTACATCATAAGAGGCGAAAAGGGTCAAAGATTGGCAATCGCAGCGGTGGAGGAAGGAGGATCTAGTGAGTGCAAATGATGTTCAAGCAATTGTGTTGCATTTTAATAATTTCTTATTTTGCTGTCTCTCAAATGTTTTGCCCTTCATAGCTATAAGCCGTTGTGTTTATTGTCCTATTCAATAATGTTTTGAAGGATCTATCCCGAGTGTTTAACATCTTGTATGGTAGCAGCCTATTTATATATTCTTCCTTGACTTCAATTTTAAGTTTTCCTCCTCAATAATCTCCATTGTTGCTCTCTAAAGGAAATCAAGAAAAGAAAAGGAAATCTTCCCCGTGGAAATATATCTTAGGAGGATGATAACTTGTTCAAGAATAATTTCACGAACTAATTAACAGGTTGAGATCATAGCAAAAACTAAATAAAAAGCAAATCAAGATGCAGGAGATCATGAAGATTACATCGAGAATCAATTGGATTATATATGAACTTACAAGCTGAATACGATTCATTGTGATTCTGAATATAGATTATTATTCCTTATCTATACGCTATGTTTCTTGATTATTTAGCTCAAATTGTAATCAAAAAATAAAATAAAAAATAATTATGAGATTCCTTGCATCATACATGTTCATATGGATTTCATTATCTTGTTTCCTCAAGTAATTAGGTTATATCATCTCAAGAAAAGTAATAATTTTATAATTTACTTTTTTACACAATCTTTTACTTACATCAAAATTTAAATTTCCCTATGCAATAAATTAATTTGTCGTTTCTTTTATTTGTTGTTCTGTTTGGGATTCAGTATCAGGAAAAGAACTTGGAATTGCTGGAGTGAAAGTCAATTACGAAATGTTATTCAAGAGCCAACAAGTGTGGATATAATGTTTTATTTGATCTTATCTAAATTATTGTTTAATTAATAAAAATATTTTTATTTAAATTTAATTATTAAAATATATAAAAAATTAATATAAAAATTATTTTAAAGATTTTAATATTTTTTTAACAATAATTTGAACTCACCAGTTAGACAAAATTAAATTTAAATCAAAATAAATAATTTAAAAAAAAAATCTTAAACTGTGCTGAGTCATGAGCACGTCATAAAAGATTTGGGAAACGAGGGTGTTGAGTTTGGCCCGATAATCAGTATTGGAACTTGGGATATTGCCCGCACCATTGTCATGGTCCGTGCTATGAGCCGCATAAGTCTAAAGCTTTGAGTTTCGATCCGTGGTACCAATGCGCATTTGTTGAAAACGTCTGAAACTGATTATTAATGGATCAAGTTTTAGCCAGCTGCTGAAGGATTTACAAATGGATTGCAGTGTAAAGCCCAGTCGAAGCTTCCCCTTGGGCCCCCTCTGGATATTATTCATCACAAAATCACAATGTTTTGGCTGCCTATAGAAGGATTTGCTAGTATGTAGAGGCAATTGGGAGATGACATTTGGGCCACTTAGTTTGAGTTAGCTGATTTCAAGTGGTAGAAAGTAAAAATTAAACTAATTTTTAGTTTTAAATTATTAAATTTAAAATCAAATTAATTTTAAATAATTTAAATATAAATTATTTTAAATTTTCATCATTTTGATTTAAAATTATTAATTTTTTTATTATATTGAGTTGAATCATACTTGAATTCAAAGCGAATTTAATTTTTTTTTTTCTTTTAAGGATTAGGTGAACTTCACCTTCGTACGAGTAATATATACGTTTCTTCTGTAATCTAATAAATTTTCCACAGAGGTAGGATTCAATTCTAACTACCCAAGGCAAGTTGCGGCCTTCATTCATCCAGACTATCTTCTTTTTTATATTAACAACCAATTTGCTTTTGTAAGATAAAAAGGGCAAATAACCGCTCTTGTCATGGCGTCCAAATAAGTGATATAAATCAATTATTTTGGCCTTTTCTTTTTTAATTATAGCATCATTTAAATAGAGGCTTGACTTGGTCATTCATATAATATCATTTTTGACACAATAATCTCAAAAATAATACTTTCAAAGATCAATATTTCTAACCAAATTTTAAAACTCGGACAGATGATAAATCATAATTTCAATAAATTTCAGTTATATTATTAAGGTCAAAAACAGAGAAAAAATGTTATAAAATAATGACTGCTCAAGGGTAAATTTTAGACTTGGTAATATTATAAACGATTATATGAATATAATACAAAAAAATAATTAAAATACGATATTATACGAATATATCAATATCTTAAAATCTATATAATATGAATTATTAATGTATCAAATTTATATAAATATAAAATACTTTAAATATAAATATACCATGACAAAAAATTAAAAAAAACTAATTATTCTGATGTGGACCAATCATTCTGTTCCATGTCATCATATTTTTTGGATAATTTATTTATTTACTTGTGCATGACATGTGGTGACAATTGGAATTATGTGTACGAGAAACTTCGTCCCTCATATGTAGTGTTTTATTTTTGGTTAAGGCGTATGACAGAACGAATATAAGGCTGCTTTCGATCAGTTCATTTTATTATGAAGATGACTAATAACATAAAAATAGATGATAAGATATTTTGTTGTACTTAGAAGAAATCTAAATTATTGGGTTTTTTATTTTTTTCATTCTTATTGAAAAAATAATTAATTAAGTAATAAACATATTAATAAAAGCTTTTTCAATAAGAATGAAAATATAAAAAACCAATCAATAAGAATGATTTTGCGTATGATCTTTCAACACAGAAGCATCGTTACTACATCCATCATCTTCCAATGGCAGTTCAGATACATGTGCTTCATTGATATTTCTTTCTAGATTTGAACTCTTTCGCTCCCAATGTAGGTGACCATGCTTTTCAGCTCTGCTCCTGTGCCTGACTAAAAAATCGGAACGACTCCAAAGACAGAGGCGGAGCCATCACATTCCACTGATCCATTTGTTTGTCATTTACATTAACAGATTCTTTTAGTGTATCACCATATTGCACAAACCAATGAACTCTATCAACAATCTGCACATTTAGAACTAGGCTTTAGTGTTTCACAAGCATTATCAAAACAGCACACCATATTAGAACATGTAAAGCCTACAAATGACTCGCATTAATGCCGAAAGTAATAGGTAATAACTATAAAATGAAGGGACTAAAATGAAATTATTGACAACCTATGGACAGATATTTATTCGTTAATGTGAGATTTTATTTTTAAGAGGCGGTATTGTGGAATTCCCGATTTGCTTGGACGAGGTATCGAAGAGTTGTAACCATTGTTTTTAAACAATTGCTGCTATTACTTTCAAATATGAATTTGGTTGTCTGATTATTGGAACCACGTTCTGCCTGAACTCTCGCCCATTTCTCCTTGTGTCTTCCCCTTTCCTCTCTATTTTGTCACTGTACTCTCTGTTTCCCCCTCCTCTACCTGTCTCCCTACCCTGTTTCTCCTCCCAGGTAACATCAAGAAGCTAAACTCTGTGATCATGCGAATTTAAAAGTGGAATCCAACCCCTCTGACCTATATTTCAAGTTCCTTAATTTTAACACGGATAACCCAATGTAAACCAAATAATAGATAGCCAAAATTCATTTATATGAAACTTACCAGAGGCAGTTAAGTATATCAGACTGATCTCGCAAAGCAAACAATGGAAACAAAATGTCGAATGCATCAACATAACAATGACGGAAGGCGTAAAAGCCTCAAGGAAAGTATAATAAGAAGAAAAACAGATATTAATAATTGAATCAGCAGATACTAAAGCATAAGAAAAACAATGCAATTTACTTCTCCAAGTTTATCCACTTTAGTAAAATGACGGCCGAAAAATTTGTTCCGCCTGCCATATAGAAAAGCTGCAAGATACACTCTGAGTTTGTTCTGAAATTAATAATTTTAATAAATTCAAGACCAAGAAAAAGATAGGAAGGGATAAAGCACTAAATGACACCTTGTAAAAGAACATGTATTTGCGATAACCTTGCAGTGCATATGTCCAGGGAAGCTTTGAAGAAGGAAACAGGCCACTTATGAAAATTTCATATCAATTTCCTTTTAGAAATAGGAAAAGTAGGAAATGAGGTAACCCTAAACAGGCGTTAGCTTTGCAATGAAACATAAATAAATGCAAACTCCTTCATAATCGAAATTTTATATAATAGTTTAAACTCTTTAATAAAGTAACCATGGATAGGAAGATTACAAATAATTAAGGTGAACAACCAGCCACTTAAATATCTGGTTCAGAACCGCTCGCTCACAAACAGCGTGAGCATCTTCAATACTATAGCCAACATCTAGTTTTACCAAAACCATTCTAACAGCATGCAAACAGTTGAACAAGGACTCAAAGCAAAAGAAGAACACTTGCACATGGCAAAATCGTACCTTTGCTTAAAGTTATAAAGCAAACTTATTTGGAATAACAAAATACCTCAGCTGAACCCTCTATCTTTCCAAGAGTAATTGTTCTGTCTACGATGCTTTTTGATGAATATGCATGCATAGACGGAACTTTTTGCTTTGCTATGATATCTTCCAAAGTTACTGATGATTCAGCGTCTTCCATTTAAGCGAGTAAACTGAATTACAAAAATAAGTCTAAGAACAAGTCATATTAGTTGTATAAACTAAAACATTGAATCAGATCATTTTGCCCCTATGTTATCAAGTGTCAGGAAACAAGAAAAATACGACTAAAGCAGAAATAAAAAGCCCACCTTCTCTCCGAATCAGCATCTAATGAAGGCATTGCAGAGCTTAACCTTTTTGCAGTAGACCTGACCCTTGCAGTCTTATTAAGACGACATTTGAGTGTATCCTGTCTCCCAGACCTAACCAAACGGTCTATCAGCCAGGGAGGTTTTGGTTCCGCCAACTGCAGAGGACTTGCCCACAGTCATTGCCACAGACTTTGAATTCTGCCTCAAAGGCTTTTTGAATGAACCAGTGGCTTTGACTTTCTTCAGGTAGTTTGTCCCAGAAGTAACTTTTTCACACTTTTTGCTAGTTTGTCCATCTTTAACAACAGAAGACGACAGCTTTGCCACTTTCATGACAGTTATTTCCAGTGAAGTGTCTTCTAAAGTAAGACTTTTCTTCTTCAAAATAACTTTTTCTTGACCTGTGAGCAAATTTGGAGCCTTTCTTTTCTTCCTTTCATCAAAAGCAATCTTCCTGTCTTCAACAAAGAGGGATTTTATGCGGTCCCTTTTCGGAGTCCCAATATCATCTTCGATCTTATGTTTTTTTTTCTAGCCAAAACAACAGGATGAACAATTTAGCAAAACATTAAAGCAAATGAAAGAATGAACCAACACATTTAAAACACTTATAAGCAATATCAGTACACTATTGACAAGTAGACCATCCCAAGCCTTTGTATAATATCTTCTTCATCTCCATCATGAAATGCAATCTCTCCGGTAGAAGCAAAAAGAAATCGACTACACTATTAAACATGGGACATATTCTGATCAAATTTACTTAAAATATAAAATAAGAGGACAAAAATTCTCAGGCGCACCTTGGTAAGCATTTCCTGTGGTATGATGTGGGGCAACGTCTACACAAAATAAACTGCAGCTCCTGAACCTTCTTGTTTTCTCCTCTTTGACAAACACAGAATTTATGGGCAAGTAGAGGATTCCCCTGCTGAAATTTTTTGGCCGTTTTCTTCCGCAGCAACTTTATCCCCCTTATGGAGCAATTTTGCTACGCAATGTGGATGATAAAAGCGGCCACACTTTGCATTAATAAAGCGAAAGGCCTGTCAAAGTAATTGAAAATTTTGATCCATTAGCATCAAGTTATAAGAAAACTAGAAGAAATCAAAATCTGTTGAGAATAACTAAGGCCAGAAAGTGTTCCAAAAGAAGATTTATCAAAAAAAAAGTTCAAAACGAAGATCAGTTCTAGATGAGCAATCTGATAGATAAAATGCCGTTAAAATGAATAGGCCAATTAGAAAGCAAACAGATAAATGCCACAAAAATATAAAGTTCTGATCAATAGTTATTTTTTAGGATTGATTTCACTACGACTTGATTATCTAAATATTTTGTTGAATGGAATGATAAACGACATTGCTAGGTATGGCATCTCTGAACCAGAGGACTCATCAGATGAGTCAAACTTCCCATAAGCAAAGCATTGATGCTGATTATATTCACAATTCTTGCATAAGAAAGTCAGGATTGCCTGCCATATAGTAGGGATTAATAATCAGATAAAAACAGCAACAGACTAAAAAGCTCGTAAACAAAAAATGGATCACTAAGCCTACCTCTACTTGCTTAATTTCGACCATCCAAAGATCCAATATCTCCGTCTATTCTTAGTGTAACATCTTGTATGGCTGCAGTTATTTATGTCTTCTTCCGTGACTTTACTTTCAATTTTTCCTTCTCAATAATCTCTGCTACCGCTCTCCATTAAAAAAAAAAAAAAAACTCCCCTATTTGACAACCTTAGATGATTATGGATAATAATTTCTTGTTGAAGATATATTTCGCAAATATTCACCTAGTAAATTAAGATGCAAAGACGAAGATTTTGTCGAAAACTAGTTGTATTATGAACTCATGTGCTGAATTTGGTTTGATATGATTCTGAATAAATTTCTTGATTATTCATCTCTCTAATTGCAATAGAAAAAAAAAGTAGAAAAACAATAATCAGATTCCTTACAAGGGAGTTATTAAATAATTTAGTTTAATAATTATCTCTTTTTTATTAAATAATTTAGTATAATAATATATTATAAATTCATAAATTCCCCTTTTCCCATATTTAAAAATTACAAAAAAATCAACTTAATTAGAGATTTATCCTTATATATGTAATTGGAGCTCGTCTTGGTAATTAGGTGATTCTTTGCTAATGTATAATGAAAAGATATTTATAAATTTCATATTCTTTTATGTAATTCAAATTTAAAGAGAATATTAAATTTACAGATGTATCTAATACAAATATATTTATTTAAGTTTTTTTTCAAAATTTTTTCATATGTTTATGAATACGTTCATTTGCAAATGTACACTAAAAAGGAGGATGAATGATGAAGATAATAGCAAGGGATAAAAAGATGAAATAAAACTACTATTATTTAAAACGAAAGTACATTATCCAATTTCAAAGTTTTATTAATTAATTAGGGTTTTTTTGCTGTGGGAAACAGTTGTGAACTAAGTTGAAAGCGGTTTAGGTATGCAAGAAGGAGGATTTTGTTGTCCATAAGCAACACCTTTAACATTAGAGCATGAAGAGGTTGCCGCTTCTCCGCCACCTCCACTGTAAACCATGTTTATGTCTTTAAGCTCAATATTTTCACATGGTGTGCTTTTGCTGCACTGGAGATTAACTGCGACTTTCGACCTTGAGCTTCCTTGTATGTTCCTAAACTTAACACCGTTAATCTTAAGCTTCGAGTCTCTCTGCACACACATATATATATATATATAAAGAAACCATTAAATTATTAAAGTTCGGTGATCAAGAATCCACCTCTAACGAATATAGTTATAAAAATACATTACTATTGATTTCATTAGCATATATATATATATATATATATATGAACTATGTTATTTAAAATTATTATTTTTCTTAAAATACTAATGTAATCATTCAAATATATTAGAAAACTTAAAAAAAAAATTTATTATACTCTTGTCAGACTTGTACTTTATTTTACAGTCACTTTCGTATCTGTGTAATAAGAAAAAAATGAAAAAAAAAATATACATATATATACGTATGTGTGTATATACCTGGGCACATTTATGAGATGGGCAATAGTACTGATCAATGAAAATTGGGTTACTGACATTGTTGACATTAATCTGCTCAAAGGTAACATCAGAACAGGTGCTTGAATATGGGCGAGCCCATGTTTTGATCCTCAAACCGTTAAGAGTTCCTGTTAAAGAGCAGTTCCTCACCGTTATTCCACTGACATTTTTTTCATTGGGCGATCCTCCCATGCTCCCAATGCTGAAGCCATGCCCCGGTCCGCAACGAACATTCGTAATGCTGATGTTTGTGGATCCTGGACCCATGGATACGCAATCATCTCCGGTTCCGATCTCTGAATCCGATATATAGATGCCAGTTGAATCGGCGATGTGGATGCCGTCGGTGTTAGGGCTATCGCCAGGTGCTGATATTTTGACATTTTCGATTCTAATTTCCTTGCAAGCGAAAATATTAAAGTGAAAGTTCTTGCTGTTGATCGATGTTATATTATAAATCCGTGAATTGGTGACGAAATCAAATCTTATTGTCTGAAACAATCAAAACAATTAAAAAAACCATTAGATCTTTGCATTTCAGTGTGTCCCTATAGTTAAATGCTTCATGTTCATAGCATCGAGGTATCCTAATTATATGGGACATTATTATGTGTACGGTGAATCTTGTAGATAATTTGGTTTCTAACCCAACCTAAACATGGCTGTATCTTTTTTTTATAAAAAAATACAGATTGTAATATGGAAATAAAAGAAATAATTATAGATATTAAAATTCAAATTTCATAAATATCAGATGTCACCTCTCAAAATGATTACATAAAGTAACTGAATTAAATCTTCGATTTTATGCTTATAAAGTTTAATGAAGCATTCGAATAAATTTCACCCCGCATGGATAGTTTAGAATGACAATATTTTGGAGTCATTGAAAAAGAGATAACAAAATGGAAGAGCTTACAACAGGAAGATGACCGCATTTAGGATCTTTGAGGCAATTATTGTAAGGCCAAGCTGAGGGTCCTTGGCCATCAAAAGATCCACCACCAGTGATCGTCAATCTATCCATGTATCTGAACGTAAACCAGTGGTCGACTTGACGTGAAGCTTCATCGGTAGGAGCCTTTACGGCCCCTTCCACTTGAAATACAATGCCACCCTTGCATGGACCTACCAAAATAATTGGTTGCACCAAATATGTCCCTGATGGGATCAAAATCACACTGTCTCCTATACTTTGGCAAGCTTGATTCCATACATTACTCAAAACCTGAGAATGAAAAGGAAAAAAAAAAAACATTAACCGAAATATTTACATAATCATTTATGGTATAAAAAAAATCAAAATTTAAGGATAAGAGAAAAAAAATTTGCAAGTGCTGAGCATCGAAACTCGAACTCTTAATTGTTATAAGCAGAAAGCCCATAGTAAACAGAACTTGAAATCATGAATTTAAATGAAAACTGATATAACAGTACCATAGAAGTGTCTGTTTTTCCATCAGCAATGGCACCATATTCTAACACATTAAAAAGATTTGGCATTGCTTGAACTTGGTTATCATAAAAGAATGTGAACATTAAGAACATTAAACTTAAAAAAACTGAATTGGAAGAAGCCATTTTTGATCTTCTTTGTTTGCTCTTCTTCTTTGACCTGAAATATGGATTGAAGTGGTTTTCTTTATCTGCTTTTATAGCATGTTGTCGTGGAAATAAAGGATAAACAATTAAAACAAAGGATAGTATAAAATAGTTACGCCACGTCAGCATATATAAATTTCTTTCAAATCATATAATGTAATCAAATATTACGTCACATGATTTAAAAGAAAGTGATATATACTGACGGAGCATAATTATTTCGCCACAATCAGCATATATTACTCTCGTTCAAATTATATATCGTAATAAGATATTTTTAAAAAAAATCAATCATTTATTATAGGAATCATTATAAATTATTTAAATAAAATATTTATCATTAGGTTATTACATACAATGCGTAAGTGATTTATTTTATTAGAATATTTGATTAATGATATGATTTGAATAAAAATAATATATGCTGACATGACATGATGTAACCTATTCATACAAATCCTTTCTCTTAACATCGACGGTTCTTGCAATCCTCACAGCTTTCCTCTAATCGACGTAGCTCCTTTCACACTGCAATTTGTCTTTCTTTGTGGACGCTAAAACTATTATTGACCCTTGAACGAATAGAATTTGTAAGCATGTTGGTGTCATATGGAACTTTAAAATTGAATTGAATTTGATATCTATCCCCTTTTACAGATATATTTTTCCCCCGTGGAATTTATCTGCCTTCTATATTTTTAATCTTGGCCCAAATTTATGTCTATTTATGAACATATTTAAGAGTAATACGCAGTATAATAGAGATAACTTTTGTTGTTAAGACAGAAATCAAGACAGACCCACAATTTCACCAAAAATAACAATTCCCAGTAAGTTTATCATAATCATTCATTGCATTAATTTACTTGATACACCTATATTTATATATAATTCAAGTGACGTATATGATGAGTAATTTAATCTACATTGAAGTTGAATCTATTGAGTGAAATTGAAATACTTTATATGTATTCGAATATATATCAAAAATAAATTTCAAACAGTAATACTGAAAAAAAAAAAAAAGATGAAAAGCTCGAGCCATATAGGACATGTTTGTGGTATTCTGCAATGTTTAGGTGCGCGCACGTCGTGGACTCAAAGTCCAAGCTGACGCATAATTGGACTTTAATATCTGCTTCGAGTTACTGACTAAAACTAGAAAAATGAAATTCAAGTTTCCACTCTAATAAAATTGAAGATTGCAGATAATAATTATTTTATTTTTTATTTTTCAAGATTCTTTACCTCACGTCGATCGGTGTTTGAATATCGTTGAAAGTTAATATTTTTAATGTTTCAATTTCTTGATATTTGCGCTTGATAACTTATTTGAAGAAACCAATTAATGGAATATTTTTTATGAAAAAAAATATTGAAAATATAAAATAGGTGAAACCTGCTTAGTGTATTCAACAATACGTTATTG
This sequence comes from Adansonia digitata, assembly GCA_029448705.1. Taxonomy (NCBI): domain Eukaryota; kingdom Viridiplantae; phylum Streptophyta; class Magnoliopsida; order Malvales; family Malvaceae; genus Adansonia; species Adansonia digitata. The sequence goes on along the minus strand of JAQSVH010180480.1, from coordinate 464 downwards.
AAGAAATATTAGTTTTATTATATAAATTGTCAGTTTTTAATTATGTGTTGTTTTTAACTTTAATTAATGTTAAATACTAATAAAATAATCACATTTTAATTTTAAAAAACATTATGAAATAAAATCTCCATTCAATATTTAATTTTTAATGATATACCTAATCATGTTTTTGTATAAATTTATTTTTAAAATTAGAATTTTAAATTAAAATTTTGGGTATTGAGTTTCTTCAATTTATCAAAGAAATAATAATAATAATAATAATAATAATACAGACAATTCTAATGGTTACAAACTTTCAGCGGTGAAAAATATTACAAGTCGATTTTTCTTAGTTACTTCTTTTTCTTTGTTGTTGCCGATTTGAACCGTCTAAAGATTGAAGCGATGAAATGAATTGACTTGGACGCTTTTTTATATTTCAAATGTCAGGTTTCAGTCATATATCTATATACATGTATCTG
>JAQSVH010180469.1:0-19736 GCA_029448705.1 Adansonia digitata | reverse complement strand
CTAGGGACCTTCAAAATACGAACTCTAATAGGTAACCAATCTCACCTAGCCCAAATAGATTGGTGGCAACTCCAAATAAATAGCCATTTTGTAATGACTATTTAAGGTTTAAGTCGAGTGGATGATTCATCTCGACAACCCAGTTCCCAAAATAAGGAAATATTAATAACGATATGGCCTCTAGAAATAATAATAATAATAATAATATAAAATATTGATATATCAATAAATATAGGAATAAGGGCCTCTTAAGTTATGCTGGCTAGGATTCATATTCGAGCCACATTACAACAGCTGTGAAAGAGATGGTTTGGATGAAGAAGTTTATTACTGAACTTGGTGTGGTTCTAAGCATTATTGATCCAGTACCACTTTATTGTGGTAACAATGGATCAATATCGTAAGCTAAAGAACCAAGGTTTCATCATAAATCAAAACACCTATTACGATGATACCATATCACATCATCAGAGATATAATAGAAAAACATGCTGTTAGTATGGAAAGAGTACCCATTAAGGACAATGTAACTGATCCTTTCACTAAGGTTTTACCCTAGTAGAAACATAATCACCATATAAAGAACATGGGGCTTAGAGACATAGGCTTGCTCTATGTGCCTGGCATGATGTGCTCCTCGGCAGTAGTCTCTTGATCAAAATCCAAGTCGTGCTTGCCATCCGATCATGTTTCAGTGACTGGTTGCCTAGCTATGGTGATGGAAACCCTTCATGGTGTAAGTGATCCTTGGCAAAGTCTTCCGTCATTAGGTTCTCGATCAGTTGGCATATATGTATGGCGGATGGGGATGGCTATGTCGAAGAGCTAGGCCTATGCCCGTAGTGATGTTGCCAATAACCCTAGGACTAATGTCCTTTTTCTAGGAAAGACTATATGGGGTGGCATATGCAGAAGCTATGGGTGTGGGCAAAGCCTGGCCATGCCTCATATGTAGGGCAGTCTCGTAGACTTTGCATCCGTAACCACTGAAGGCTTTGAGTGGCCAATCTAGTGCCTGCTATCGATGCTGACTGTGACTCTAGGATCAAGTCCTCTGCTTGAGTTAATTCCCCCTGGGGTCATGCTAGTAGAAGAGTGGGCAGGTGCTATCTTAGCTGATCCAAGTCTTAATGGGTTTACACGTTGAAAGGTTAAGGATGTCTTGCAATCCTTTATTGTTGCTTGACCCAAGCTCTTAGAAAAAGTTAACCCTATTTCAGAGAAAGGCATCTCTAGCGATAGTAGAATAAAAAAAATTCTCTTAAACTCTTTAGGGGGAGGTGGTCCTTGAACCCCTACCCCACCTTCTCAGGAAGTGGTATTGGCTTTGGTGCTAGTGGGAGATTGTTAATGTAAGCCCTACAAGCCAATCAGATTTGCTTGTAAAACACTAGCTATTAGTTAATTCATGTAATATTAATTATATTTTTATAATATAATATAAGGTATTTCTTTATCCATAAAATCAATATGTGATTAGTAGTTTACATTTTATGTAGGTAAAGCCCATGAAGCACATGAGCTTTGTAAGAGAATTGTAAAAAGTTACAATTACAAGATCCCCATGCATCAAAGTCTTGTTTCTAAAAACGTTCCTAGTTATCGTATTATCAAGATGAGGCATTGACAATGCACAAGGACTAACATATATAAGCCTCCATGCATTAGATGCATACAATTAATCTCATAAGTTGAAGTATAAAGATACATGGGCATGTCATATGGGTGCTTGTTATGGTAACTAGTTCACTGAACATAACCCACTATAAGAGTTCCATTTGATATTTCACTTAAGTGTTAATGGCAATACTCTCATATGCTACTAGTGTCAGTGATCCTAAGACTTATGACATCAGGTTAGCTTGTATGTGAATTGTCATACTTAGAGATCATCACGAACAAGTTCACAATAGATAAATACCAAAAAAAGATGGTTTTGGGTATGATATGAATCATATTGAAGGTGAATGAGTGGTCCATAAAGGATTCATCACCCAAAATGATGCAAAGGGACATATCTGGCATGTATTTAGCCCATGCTAACTTAAAGGCCTTGGCTAAGGCAATAAATTATGGAGTTAGCACATAGGGCTTGCATACTAATATGGAATAGGTCAAAAGTAGATACTACACGAACATTTTGCCTATTCTAAGATATATGATGAAAACATTGAATTACACTGACATAATGTACACTGGAAGGCTTGTCAAAACCAATTTGGCTCTTCTTGCATATTAGGCGACCATGATGTATTGCTAGATGCCAATATTGGCCTATAAATATATAAACTATTCTTAACTGAGTAAATTTATATTTACTGCTGATATGATGGAGGCCTAATGCGTCACAGACATAAAGGGTGATTTTATGAAATTAAAATGAAAAAAGGATTAAATTGCCTAAAGAGTAAAAGTTACTCAAGAGTTTTTTTAAAATTGCTTAACAATAATGGGCCAAAGTGCAAATATGCAAAATCTTAACCTTGGTATTTAAACCCTACTTTATGCCATCCTCAACACAAGAGAGAACCATAGAAGTACCTTTTCATCTTTCCAAAAGAGAATTTGTGCCACCTTGTTTCTTTTCCACCATTTTTTTTGGTTTTTGGTAAAAAATTATTTCTTCATTGTTTTTTTTGATTTTGACACATAGAGAGATTGCTTGAGGAAGGCTTTTGAAACCTAATCTATTAGCATGAATTTTGGCATAAAGGAGTCTCTTCATTACGAAGGATTTTCAAGTCACTTATTTAGATTAACATTTGAGGCTAAACGTGTGGACAACTTTGGTTTATGACAACCAATCTTGGAAGTTTTTTGCAGATGGCTGAGAACAAGGTAGAAAATGTCTCTGTAGGCTTCTTTTTTGCTGAGCCTAGATTGGCTTCTTTATATGGAGTGTGCTTACCAACATTTTTTAGCCAAAAGTAAAGGCACTGTGGTACTTTCCTTCATGTACTAGGGGAATACTCCAGTAATATGCTCAGTTGATCTTATTTCCATTAGTTCTACCATATAGAGTAGTGGCGTAAAAAGGCAATAACAGCATGCAAATAAAGAAAAGCCAAGCCTCCCTTTGAGAAACCATATATTTCATGAATATGTCCTTTGTCATTAGCTATTTAGGCCTAAAAATTTTGTTTAAATCCAATCATAAGCCTAAAGTAGAAGCTTGATATGAATTCTAATAATTTTTAAGACAAAATTATGCTTGAATTGGATTTCCAGATCAATGGTGCAAAGGTTGAAAAATTGATCAAATTGGGCAAAAATGCCTTGGTGTATCGATATAAAACATTTTATATCGATACACAAGGCAACTTTTACCCATGAGTATTGATACAATGAAGTGGAGCAAAAAATTATTTCCAAACTCGAGACTTAGAGACATGTATCGATACTTTAAGGCTTTGTATCGATACTCCTGCCTGTGTATTAATACATTTTGCCAAAAATCATAACTTTAGCTACTGTTAAGGCCTGTATCAATACAAGAACACTAGGTATCGAGACCACACCTTAGGTATTGATACCAACCCTCTTGTATCGATGCCATATGTGAAAATTTGAATTTTGGCGATGTGAGAGTTTGGTTTTGATACTTATGCACCATTATGATTTATACATACCTTTGGCTCCTGAATTACCTCACCTTGATCACAAAGAGTGGGAAACTAGCTTGTGCTCGTCTAAATGACTTTGGTGACACCCCAAATAGTGACCTTTGATGCGTCATTTTAAACTTTTCTTTAACACGACCTTAGGTATTTCAGACCTTTCCAAAAAAAAAATTCGCCTGGTGCCATGTCACCTAATAGTGCCTGGTGAGGCAGCACTCAGTATTTTTTTTATTATCTTTCAACTACATCTCGGGATGCAAAAAATTAGCCTTGACAAAATGAGTTGTCAAAATTAATGATAGAATTTAATATCGATTAAATTAATTCTTGTATAACCAGACTATCAAATTCTAAAATTAAAATAATATTCATAAATTCTTGAAAATTTATAAATGAATAAATAAATAAAATTATAATTGCAAATTTTATGAAAAATGGAAAAAACAAAATGGAAGAACTAAATTGTAAGAAATAAAAAGTTATAAATTATCAAATTTAATTACAAATTTAACCATGTAAAGGGCCTAATTAAATATTCATGTGAAAATTTTGAATTCAAAAGAATTAATAAAAATTTGGAGAGAAAAAATCATTCGGCTTTGTTAAAAAGCAAAATGGCCATAATTGGGCCTTGTAAAAATAAACAAAATTAGACTTGTTAGGCTTGTAAAGAATGACATGGGTTTGGTAGAAAATCAGAAGTAGGCTTAGCAAACTTGTTGAGCTTATTGGAAAATTAATGGGCTTATTAGGGCTATTAGGAAAATTTGAAAGTTTTAGGTCCATTAAAGAAATTTAACCTAAAAATAATAAAAATAAAATAATAAAATTTCTTATAAAAGAAATTTTTTTAGAAGTCTTATGTGTAGGAAAAAGACAATCAAAAATTCCAAGCGCATAAAATACTTATAGAAGAAAATATTTGAAAAAAATTTAAAACTCATAAAATAAATTAAAATATTCCTAAAACTAAATTCATATGAAGTTTATAAGAATATTTGAAGAATTTTAAAAATTCTAAACTTAGAAAAATCATACCAAAAAAATTTACGAAGTGAAAAATTGTATTTTGGAAAAGAGAAAATTCGAAAAAAAATCTAAGTTGAGAAAAATAAGCTGAATTTATTCCCTTACTCAAAAAATTAATTGATAAAAATAATAAAGATAAAACCTTGAATTTTGGAACAAGTTTCATTAAAGAAATTCACGAGTAAGACACTCATAATATAGTGAAAAATTCAAAATTAATTGATAAAATTAACAATCTGACACCTCTTGGTATAAAATGCCAAGATGTAATTTTTTTTATTTTTTGCAGTGAGTATTAGCAAAAATACTACACGGGTCTCGATAAAAATATATGATAGTTGACATGCCAATTTTTATAAAAAATGTCAAAAATTTCCTAAAAGTAGGAAATTCGACCATGATACTATTTACAAAACTGAATTTTAAAATTTCAAAAGAATAAAGTTGAAAACCCATTTTTGGGTATTAATATTACATAAATATCTATAAAAATATACGACTGTTAGCTCTAAATTTCACAAAACAAATGTTGAAAAATCCCTAAAAATAGGAAATTTGATCATGATATTATTTGCAATGATAAATTTCAAGATTTGAAAAGAAAATATTTAAAAACTAATTTTTCTCTTAAATATTCGTCCTTTTTATCCAAGGTTAATTTTTTTTACAATTCTCAAAATCACACTTTTTCCTCACATGCGTACATAACCATTTAGGTATGATTAAAGTAGTCTTGAAAACACCCAACTTGCGTAGAGGAGATTGACCTATACTGGGCCAGTCACTAAGTTCTCAATCTCGAATATTTAGGACTATCAAAAAATGGGCCTGGACAAAATTAGGTGTCTACACCTATTGTAGTAGCACTAGGTGTGAGTGGCACTACTCAGTCACTATCAAGTATGGACTTTGGCTTATGGCCTTACGCTGGTGCAAGTTAGAAGAAAACTATACCAAACTAATAATTTTGACTAGTCATACTATAATGCATTCATATAGTGCCTAAGAGATACCTTCATTAAAGCATTCATTTTTTCAGTCTGCCATATGTTTGAGGATGCACACTGGAGGAAAAATTCAAAGTCTAACCTTAGTAACTTGAACAACTTTATCTAGAACTATCTCATAAGTCACCTATCCAAATAACTAATTATGGTCTATGATACTCCCTAGTACTTCACCACATCAAGAATAATCGAGTTGCCTTCTTTGTTGTTGGAATGAAAGTCCCATACTTGGAAAATGGATCCATTGCTACCATAATGCTCGATCTGCCTTAGGTAGTACAACTATAAAATCTATAGGACACTCTTTTATGATTGTTTCAATATAAATAATGGCTATAATAGTTTGACAGGTTTCTTTAGCTCAACCTTGTCTTGTTGGCATACAAGACAAGTTTTTTCATAGGCCTCAACGTCATCGTCTATGTGTGACCAATAGTGATGATCCTCTAAGAGTGCTAAAGTATGGTGCATACCTAGATGGCTAGCCCATTTCAAATCATGGTATTCCTACCTAATCTCTTTGTACAATTTCCCATAATAAGGCACATAAAGGCAGTGTCCCATAGTTTAGAGCAAGCTCAAGCCAAAATCATCTAGTCTTTTCCTCTTTGGTATTCTTCATAAATGTTTTGGCTACGGGTTCATGGGGTAACATTTCTTTGATGCACTCAACTAGTAAACCTTTAAGGAAAATGATGGATATGAGATTTTACCTTTTAGCCTAGCGCATCAACCATAGCATTAGCTTTCCCTAGCTTGTACTCCATGCTAAAATCAAGCTCTATAATGAAAACATACTAACGTACCTATATGGGAAGACAACTTTTTTTGGATTAAAAAATAACTGTTTGCAATATTATTAATAATACAACGAACCTAGACCTACTAGGTAATGTCTCTATGTGCACAAGCAATACACCATTACGACTATCTCCTTCTTTTGGATTATTTACTACCTCTCAACCTCATTGAGCTTTTGACTTTTGAATGCCATAGAATGTTCATCTTGCATTAGCACTCCTTTAATTGCAATGTCTGATGCATCTATATAAAACTCATACAATTTAACACGATCTAAAAAGGCAAATACAAGCTCTTTCGTAATGATACGCTTCAATTATTCAAAAGCTTATTGCATTCAAGGTTTCAATCCTATGTTTTCCTTTCCTTAAGCAAGTTTATCAATAATTTAGCGATGTTAGAGCAGCGTTTAACAAAGTGTTTACAATGGTTTGCCAACCTAAGGAATGATTATAACTAAATTATCTTGGTTGATGGCTCCTAATCAAATGTGGCCTGAATCTTGTTTCCATCCATTCAAATCTTGTTAACTCTTATTATGTGGCCTAGTAATGACACCTCGCATAGGCAACTAAGCATTTTCTTTATTTCACATAGAGCTCATTCTTGTGTAAGACTTGAAACACCTCTATACTCTACATGCTTCTCAAGTGATTTATTATAGATCACAATATAAAGGTAAATAACAAAGAAAGATCTAAGAAAGGTTAAAGTACTTTGTTCATTAGTGTGCAAAATGTTGTTGGAGCACTAATCAACCTAAAGGGCATCATAAAAAATACTTACGAGCCATAGCATGCACATATGTTGTCTTTAGCTTTCTCCTTTGGCTATTTTCATCTGGTAGTAGCCCAATCGCATGTCAAGCTTGCTGATGAGTGGGATTAGGTACTTGTTCTTCACAGTGAGCTTATTGTGTGCCTATTAGTCTATGCATAACCCCAAGAACCTATCATGCTCTATTGAAATAATAAAGATGCACTATAAAGGGCTTTAGATAGCCTACTGTAGCCAACATATACAGTCTCCTTTAATAGTTTTTGCAACTCCTCTAACTTTAGTGATGACATCTGATATAAGGCCATAGTTAGTGGTTCAACATTAAGTACTAGCTCAATCTTGTGTTCCACTTCTTTACTAAGTGGTAGCCTTTTTGGCAATTCTATAAGCATCACATCACTAAATTATTGATGCTTTTTTAACACCTCTACAAGAGTCTCGTTCATAGGCTCTTATAGCTTATCAAATTTCAAGGTCACCAACTAAGGGTTTTCCTTTTTATTGACACCCTTGGCTGGCTAGATTGCAGATAGACTTTAGCTCTAACACCCATCTTAATTCACTGACACAATGCATTAATGCTAGGGGTGTCTAACATACATATGCTTTTAGTAAACAAAACAAAAAGTGCATTAATCCAATTAAGGAAATTAATCCAAGTACAAAATCATAATCATCCGAAGGGATTACATTAATTATTTCATTGCTTTTCCAGTCCTTAAGTTATTGCTCTAATCCTTTTGCTACACTCATAGTTGGACCTCTATAGAGTTGACTATCTTGATCCATCTAATGGTTTTCTGAACCTTAAGATCAAGTTTTCTGGTAGCCTTTTCGAACATGAACAAGTTTAATGCTCTTGTGTCAATTAAAGCTTTTACTTAGTGCATACAATCTTAATGTCCATAAACATTAGCGCTTTTTACTTTCAACACCTTCTAGTTTTCCTAAAAGTAAGTATAATGGAACCAAGCTTTAGACACTTGTTCTTTAGCTGATCATCTTTTTTGTTTTTGGTAGACAACTTAGCTCATGATAAGTAATCTCATATTCAATGCGAACCGTCATATAGAAAGCACTGTACTGGCTTCTTCTTTTTTTTTTCCCTATTACTTGTTTCACTTGGGCTTCCCTATTGGTTGCTTCTGTTAAGAATGCTGTTAACTTTGATTTCAGTTTTGATATAACAAACAACTTATGCTAAATTAATACTTAACTTGGTATTTTTGTTTAAATTGAAAAGCATTTTGAAAAGTACTAAGTTTGAAATTTGTCAAAAAATATATATGCTCTAAAATGTATATTTATACTTAAAATAATTTTTAAGATTTGGTTGAGTCAACAAAAATCATTTTACAAATATTTTTTTTAAGGTTTGTATCAATACAAAGAATAAATGTATCGATCTATGCTTAAAAACCTTTAAATGTATCGACACAAGTGTGTATGTATTGATACAGCTTGCTTGATATCGCTACTCACCCCATGTGTATCGATACAAGGCTTGGCAGTAGTCAATGTTTGGCTGAAACCCTCAAATGTATCGATACAAGTGTGTGTGTATCGATACAGCCTACTTGGTATCGATACTCACCCCATATGTATCGATACAAGGCTTAGTGGTAGTCACAGTTTGGCTGAAATCCTCAAATGTATCGATATAAGAGTGTTTGTATCGATACAGCTTGCTTAGTATCGATACAACAAGCTGCAAGGGTCATTTTTTTTATTCTTGTATCAATACTATTAGTATTGTATCGATACTATAGTGCGGGACTGAATGGAAACAAGCATTTATGAAGGCTACAACGGCTTTCCAACCACCACATTAAATGCCCAACGTCTATGAATCAATTTCCAACTATAAATAGAGATTCCCAATAGCTGAAAAAGCAAAGATACAAAAATCATTGAATCATTAAACAAAAAAAGCTCAAAAATCATCAAATTCTTCATTTCTACTTGTATCAAATTTATACTCTTCAAGCCTATTTGTATCTCATTCATCTTGTACTTAAATTCCAGCAAACATCTACCTACTAAAGGTTTAATATGTTTGCAAAATACTTCATTTGAGTGAAAATATATAAGAATTTAAGGTAGAATTCTCAAAGGGATTAAAAGGTTCTATCTAAGCCATAAAAGATAGTGGTGTGATGTTATACCTTAGCATTAAAGGTAATAATTTATTTAGTGAATAGTGGGAATCACCTTAGTAAAAAAGTACCAAGAAGAGAAGACGTAGGTGCCGAGTTAAAGGACCAAACCTCTATACATTGATTGTTTGTTTTTCTTATCCTTAACTTATTTTTAATTTTCAAGTTACTTTAAATTTATCAAGTTTTTGTAGAACAATGCACCCCTTTTGGTTTAATCTTTCCTTTGAGCTAACAAATGTCCTAAGGATGAAACACATTTTGATGTATTTCATCAATTTAAACTGATTATTTATGTATAGATCCAAGTTTTCATTATAGCATTACTATTCCATCCTCATTTAGATTTACATATTAAAGTAAATGTAAGCAGGTATGGCTCATAGACTACTTATGTTTATACCATTAGAATGTTGCATATAATGGACTTTATGTGTGGGAAAACAATATTCTAAGGTAAATTGTCTAAATATATAGCGATAGTCTATGGGGTTAATGTGAGAAATTAGCTTATGTTAAAAACTATTATGTCATCTAAATCCAATTAGGTAGTTTGTCTTAGTTATCTTGTCTCAGTTATCTGGAGCAGTTTGACTCCTAAGTAGAGACATAGATATATTACTCAGAGGTGGTGATATATTGGACTAGACCAAAGTGCAATTAATCCATTAATAAGTTCACTTACATGGATTAATTCACTTTTGATGTTCATTGTGTAATTACCTTAATCCTAAGTAATTGACTCCATGTGTATAATTTGTATGCTTTAATGTTCCAAAGGCTGAAGCATCTCGAAGTATTAAGCTACTAGATCAATTTGTTGGGCATATTACTTATACTCAATGAGAGCTTTACTTATAGATATGGAATGGTAGCTCCCACAAAGAGTTAAGTTTATCCTCTTAAAAGGCATTATACGGTATAGTGAAAATGGACGAGGCCTCTATCATTTGTATGTCAAATGATAAATTGTTCACATGTGGTGGACAATCATTTTCACATAGAGCATATAATGGAACTTTAAGATAAGGTGATTAAGTATGTAAAACATACTTTTAACTTTAAATTGATCACAGATATCATATGAGGGTATTACACAAATGACAAGGTCATTGGACTAAAAGGCTATTTATAAAGCTTATGTAATATGGCACATAATTGGGAGTGCAATCTCAAGTCTTTAGTGGTGTGACTTTGAGATTAATAATTATGTGATTAAATATTTGGGATAGAATAATTAATACATAGATTATTGGAGCCTAATTATATATGTCCAAATGGTCCCTCCACTAGCTAAGTATAAGTCCTTAATGGTTGGTTATTGATTAGAATATCCGGAGATGGAAGATTCTCAATATGGTGAAGTGACATGCCAGATTCACTCACTTCAGGGCGTTTTCTTCAATATATAAATGGTAATGATTTTTTGGTATGATTATTTAGAATATATATTTAATTTGATTAAATATTTATTTAGATAAGAATTAGTAATCTAAATTAATTATATTTATCTTCTGATAAATATAAGAATTAATTTAAATTAAATATATATGAGAAATTAATTATTTGTATAATTAATTTAATATGTATTAAGTCTTGTTTAAATATGTATTTATAAATTAAATATGAATAATATTCTAACTAAATTAGAAAATTATTTTACTTATTTATTTACTTTGCGATTAAATTAATTATTTTATTATAGTTAATTTTATTTTGATAATGAGTATATAATTATTCCTTTCGAATAAAATTAGTATAATTTTATTTCGAATTAGAATTAGAGTTATGAAAAATTATCAGGCTACATAAAATTAACAGTTTAATTAGAATTAATTAGTATTCATATTAAACGGGCTAAATTTCATAAAATAAATTTGGGCCAAAATTGTTTATGGACACTAGGGCTTGGACTGAATTATAATAGGCATCGATACTAGGGTTGGCACCACATATGGGTTTTTATGGAATTAATAAAATAACTATTTTAATTAAAATTAAAATTAGGGCTATCTTGTTATCTGATGTAATAAGAGTCTTATGCCTAGCTTTTTTTTTTAATAGATTTTGGTCCACACCTAGAGGTTTCTAATAAAAATATCTTGTGATTCTAAACCTAGAGACACAAGGTGATTATTAAGGAAAATCAAACTGTATGAATTTGGAGTTGATTGAGATAAATAGTGCTCACACACTTTACTATCTAAGAATTTGAGAATAGTGGAAAAGGCTAGTTGGTTAATACTTTCACACGGATCTAGGAATTCTTGGACAACATCTTTAAATCTACAACTCAGGTAACTAATTAAGATGGTTTTATTGTATATAACAATACAGTTTAATGTGATCAGATTAAAAAAATTTAAATATTCCATTGCACCTCTGATTAGTTTTTTCAATGACTTTCGATTACCATTTTTGAACTATTAATCTTTTTATTTCCCATAATTGCCCTTCTTCTTGGGCTTAGAAGACTTGAACTTATCCGACTTCATTATGTTGAGCTTGATCATGGACTCAGCTGTAGCCATGGTTTTACTCAAGTTTTACACACCTCTTTGCTGTAACTTTTCTTTACCCATGGTTTTAGCCATCCATGAATAAGAAAAATGCCTTATTTTCCCCCAAACCCAAGGATTAAAAAACTGAATAGGTAGTTGAGCTGGTTGAACCATTGATTTTTGGTTCAACCACCTTTTGATGTTAAGTAATTAAACATAAAAATAATTAAGAAAAATTCAAAAAAAATTATAAAAATAAAAAAAGAACCAAAAAATAAGGAAAAGTCAAAAAATTTTCTAAAAAAACATAAAATAAATAACATAAACAACTTTTGTAAATTATTAGGGCTAGGGTATCAGCTAAGGGCACAATGAATAAGTTTAAATAAAAATAAATAAGAAAATGATTTTTTTAGGTTTAAATTTTTTAAGCTGATAAGTTTTTTTGGGTTATATTTTGGACTTCAATTTTGGTTTAAATTTAGGTTACGTTTGGGTTTAAATTTTGGATTTAATTTGGATAAAATATCTTAAATCTAGTTCTACTAGTTATTTTTTATTAATTTTTTAGTTTTCAATTTTCGGTTCCCTATTTTTTAGTAGTTATATCCAGTTCCAAACAAATCCAGTTATATGCATATCGTCAAACTATTAGACCAATTGGTTCTCGATTCAATCGGTTGAATAGTTGATGCAATCTGATTATTTCAACACTGCCCAAATCTAAAATCTGAAGCATGAGTATATTAAACTCTTAAACATACTCATGAATTATGCCTTGTTGTGTAAGTAGTTGTAACTTTACACACGCCTTATCCTTGGCATACTTTTGCTACTTGAACTTAGTTTGGAACACTTGTTGTGCCAATGGTAGTTCCTATATGATTTTCACTGCTATACCTAAGATGCCATCACAAAAGAGCTACATCACTAAAAGACATGGAGGCTTTGTTTACCTTAGTGACATCATTCTTAACGCCAATTGCACAAAAGTATTATTCTATTCCCCACAAGAAGTTGTTTATATCCTTCGTGGACCTGGTTCTATTGAACTCTTTTGGCTTAAGGACTACTATTATGTGCTTAGGAGTCATGACTAGCATGCTACCACCAATAAACTGCTTTGCATGATGAAAGTGTACACAAATTTTGTGTTGAAATATAACAAAAAAATTTACAAACAAATAAATAAATTTATTTATCAAACTTTAAGTTAAAATATCTAGGTATTCTTAAAATAAAGAAAACCTTTAGTTCTTTTTTTCAACAAAATATTGATCTAGAGGTCAAGGCTTCATCTTAAGTCAATAGGGTCTACCTCAAGGGTTTCTAAGACTTGATTTTGACAAATAGAATTGACCTTCTTTCTGTCATCAAAACAAGATCGGCAAATAGTTTTTTTAAAAAAAATGGAACAGTGCTCTTCGAGATTTCTTCAATTCTAGAGAGAAATCTTTTTAAAACTTTAAGAGAATTTTAGTCTTTAAAATCTGCTTTTTCTTTTTAGGCTTGTGGCTTATGTTAATAAATTTGAGAGAGCCTTTTTTAATAATCCTAGCCAACTGAAAGAAAGTTCTTAAAGGATGTGGTTTCTTTAAAAAACTTATCTATCTTACTTATCTATTAAATACTTTAATTTAATTAGAGATAAAACTTATTTATATATTTCTTAATTAATTTAATTAATGGAAGATAAAATTCTTTTATTAATCTATTAATTAAGTTAATTTAATTAGAGATGAAACATTTTTATTTATCTCTTAATTAATTAAATTTTATTAGAGATAAAATTCGAGTGGTCAACTATGCATGCATATCTAATTACTTATGATGTTACATGTTGATGCATATTTTAATTGCAAATTCCTTCACTAAAGAAGTTTCAATTGACACATGATTATATTTTAGTCGCCAAATTTTCTCCTTTTAGAAAGAGTTCCCCATGCATTGGCAACATGCCTCCCTTTTTTTGAAAAAGAAGCATGATAACAACTTAAAAATATTTTCTCAACAAGGGAATGTCTTTTTGATAAGGATTCTTCTTTTTTGATGTGATGGGAGTGAGAAAGTATGGATTCTCAGCTCTTGATAAGGAGGATTATTGGATGAATTGCTTATCCAACTAGTCTTGGATAGCCACTACAAAGTGGCAAACGCTTGGAATCACCAAGCTATCAACAACGTGTCTCTCCCTTTTTGTGAAAGAAACATAGTAACAACTTAAAAATATATTCTTGACAATAGAATGTCCTCTTGATTAGGGCTTTCTATTTTTATCATATCAGGAGTGAAAAAGTATGGATTCTAGGCTCCTAATTATGAGGGGGGACTGTTGGACAAATCGCTCATCCAATCGATCTTGGATGGCCACCATGAAGTGGCCAACATTTAGAGTTATCACTGGTCATTTGCCCTAGGCATGATTAGATGCTATTGAAATCCATATTCCAAGTCAAGAAACTCAAAACATCAATTCCATGGTCTGTGTGGTCCAAAGATTGGATGGTTTGGTTCAGCAATTGGTTACACATAAGTAAGTATTAACATGCCCATGATGCCTGAAATTGATACCTTCTAGTTGTGTCTTAATTTGGTTTTGATTGTTTCAGTTTTGACTTGTGATTATAGTTTATATAATCTCCTTTTATCCATGAATTTGTATAAAATAGCAAATTCGAGTTTTAGGGAAAATTTTAATCTCATATGTGTCCCGAAAAGGTAGGAAACATAGAGATTTTCGACAAAAATGATCTTCATATTTAATTTTAAAAATTAGATATTTTGTGTCAAGCATTGGAGAGATACTGACATGAAACATTGCCTTTGCAATTTTTGAAAATGATTTTGAAATATGGCTGCAAAGTGAACACCATAAAGAAAAACATATCAACAAAAGGAAAAAAAATGAGATAATATTGCATAAAATAAATCACACAAAAATGTAAAAGAAGAGATTATTAGAATGTATCTTGTAATTGTCATTAATTATCTAGAAATAACCATGATGATAATTTTCTAAATGCATTTGGATCCGTTGGTTGATCAAGGCATGAAAACTAGGCTTGAATTTTGTAAAGTCTAGAGAAAATCTGGGAGAGAGAAAATTTAACTTTTGACAATTTTTGAAAAGAAGAGATTAAAAATTCTAAATTAACAAAATTTGATTATTTCTTAACAAAAGAGACATTTTTGATGTTTTTTTGACAAAATCGATAATTTTTGAGTTAAAAGGTAAGAATTGACAAAAATAAAATTTGACAATATTTGGAAAAAAAAAACTTTCATGCCTTGATTCAAGCCCAGAGGGGAATCGACGTAAGTTTTTAAACTTGATAGGGGTTCGCGAGGATCACTTAGAGGTATTTGAATGCCTTGAAGAGGGATTTTGAAAAATCAATTAATTTTGATAAATGCTAAAAATGGGGGATAACATCATGCTATTCCAATTTCCAATTTTATTCCAAGCTTATTTGAAGGTTCTAAGGGTTAGATAAGGTACCATTGAAAAGGTAACTCGATAAAGGTTAAAATAAAATATTCCAAAAATCTGAGAAAATTGCTTTCTAGGTGGAAATAATTTTTGAAGTCAAGATTGATTTGACATTGGCAGCATATGCAGGGGAAATGGCACAGTAGATTTTGAAAAATCATTTTGAACTCGTTTAGAACCATTAAATTACAAATAATACCTTTTTGAAAAGGGAATTTCATGAAAGTCTAGAAAAAATTTAAAAATCTAGGAAAGTTATTAGGTAGGTTGAAATGGCCTAAATAGAATGCAAATTGTTAATTCTAAGGGTTTCAAATAGCGTTGGTTTGAAAAATCATAACTCCCCCTTTTGAAATTATCCGAAGAAAAACAAGATACCTTTGGAAAGGTAATTGGATGCCTTCTAAGGGAAAACGTAAAAAACTCAAGAAAACTTCTTTGGTTCGAAAATGATTTTTCAAGTCATGACTATAGTGTTGCCAGCATGAAACGAGGGAAATTTTTACTTTTTCTGGTTTACTAGAACTAAACTCAAATTATGGACATTCGAATATCTGTGACAAAAGTGGTCTAGTGAAAAAGCTCATTTGCACAATTCCGAAGTAGCTTGGGATGGTAAACAAGTCATTAACGATGTCACTAGCAAAGGGTTTTAGGCAACAAAATCAAGTCACAAACAACATAGGACAAGTTAAAAAGACATTTTATTTTGTGAAAATGAAAACTAGCCTTATTTAACCTTGAATCCAAATATAAAAAGTTTGATTTATCCCCAAGATTGGAGGACTTATAGATAGAAAACCTTAAGTCCATATTAATCTCCATTATTTAAAGTTATCATAGACTCAACTTGAAGGCTTTTAGAAAACAAAATTTTAAAAAACATCAAACAAGCATTTTGATAAGCACAAATAAACAAAATATGATTTTTATGGCAATAAACATAGAAGGCATGTTGAAACAAGCAAAGATGACATTTAGACATGAAAATGATGATAATAATGTAAAAAGATAAACAGGTAGATGCATGGAGATATTAGTTTCATGAATGAAATCATGCCATGAAAGATGATATGAACATGTTTAAACAAAGAAAAGTTTGCTAGAATTTCCAAGACAACATTAAAACATGCTTTTAATATGGACCAAGCACATAAACATAGAGAAATATAGTGGGAGGCTTAAGAAAGCATCAATTGTCCTAAATCTACCATAATCAAAGCCACAAAATGCATGAGACTCCTAAGAATATAGTTATGATCACATGGATTTGGCTCATTAAAATGATGAAAATTTAAAAAGGCAAGCAAATAAATGAAGAAAGAGCAAGAAATATATCCAAAATCTTAGAAACATTGCTAGTGACGTTAAAAAGAAAAGTCTTTACAATTATAGCTCACTTTCTTCCCTTCTTTTGCTATTGATTAGTAAGAAAAAGTTGCCAAGCATGAGCTTAATGGTTGTAACATCAATGAAAATGAGTTTTGAAAGGAAAAGCAAAGGCAATTGAAGGTTTTTGGAAGGTTAAGAAAGAGCTATGCGAATAGTAATTTTTCTAAAGGTGGAGGCTGATGTAAAATGTGTGATCATGGAGCACATAATGTATCTTATACAGGATTTAATTTTAGCCATAAAAAACCTAGCAAAGATGAGGTGTTTAGGACATTTAGGGTGTACAACATGCTGAGTTATTATACTAAAGAGCAAGCTTTCAAAATTTTATTGGTTGATATATAGCCTTGGTAGTAAGAAAAGCATATGCATGAGCTGAAATAATGAGTAAAGTTTAGCTTGCCCTTCATTAATCCATATTATAGCATGAAATGCCCTTCTGGTAAGCTTAATGGACCATTCAAAAATGTTATAACCTAATGCATAAAGCCTATAAATGAAATCTACATTAATTTTTGGAAGTTATGTCTGAGATTGAATGATTTTTGAAGCCAAACTCATAAACAAATTTGTGTTTCAATGTCAAGGTGCAAAGAGGTCAAAATGTCACAAACTGGACAAATTTTGTCTATCTTTATTAAAGCATAGAGCAAAATTTTGCCCAGATGTATCAATATATCGAAGAATGTATCAATACATTAAAGCTTGTATCAATACAGCCACTTATGCATTGATACATTTTGACCAAAACTTACGATTTAGCTATGGAATAACTCTATACCAATATAGATGCTAATGTATCGATACATTGCACAAATGTATTGATAGTCTCCTATGTCGATACAAATAGTGATTTTTCTATTTTAATGATGTCAAGGCCTTGTATCAATCCCTACTTATGGAAATGTGAATTTTATGCATCTTTGGCTCTCCAAAGACCTCACTTTAGCTGGGAATGATGGGTAACTGATCTGTGTTTGTCCAGATGACTTCGATGATACATCGAGTAGTGATCTTGGATGCCTTGTATGTTGTTCCGAACAAAATGGTGTCTACACCATAGGCTCTTTCATTTATTTCTTCATAGCCTCTACCATAACTTTGAAGGCGTCATTTTTCTAAGTGTGAATGTCTATCACTAAGTTGAGAGCATCCTGCATCTGCTCTTTGGGCTCCTCCACGTGGATTCTACCTTTTTGATATGGCTTTCCATAATCTCAAGGTTCTCTCACATATTTCTAATGGTCACCTGAAGCTTGGCCACCCTATCATCCTTGCCTAATAGAATCTCCCTCAAACTGTTGGCCTTCTTTCTTCTTCCATAGATCTTTGGGACCTCTTGTGTTTGGTTTTATGCATGGGACGCCATCTCTACGATCATTACCTTTACGAACCATGAGCTCTAATACTAGCTTTCACAAGCCTAGACTTTAGCTTAGCAAAATCGTGCAACTTTAGGTTTGAAAATCACTTCCTTGTATGTCTAAATTAACCTATAAACACTCATAGGGAGAATCTAAATTCCCCTTAGGCACTAAAGCTAAAAACTTAATAGAGCTAAGCAGAAAAATAAAACACAAAGGGAATGAGAGAAATGCTAAATGTATTACTTAAGAATTTGTTGATTAAAAAAAGGATATAAAGGCCCCTATTAGTACTTGAATTCCTCATACATCAATGGCTTAGATCAAATCTAATAGATTACTTAGATTGCACTTTTCTATAAATATCTAGAATTTCAAAGTAATTGAAACTCTAACTCTAAAATTCTAAATAAAATGAAGTAGTTGTGTTTCTTTAAATCTCCAAGCTTTTAGAAACTCCAAGCATATTGAGCCTTTTAGAATTCTCCAAATATTAGGTCTATTTTGGTTGGCCAAATTGCTCTATGTAAATTATATCCTTAAGCCTAGGCTTATGAATGCGGCTCATGGCACAAACACAAAGCTAAAAAAATTCATCTATTATCTTAAAATAAGTAAATGGTCAACATTTTTCTATAAATATAAAGAGCATTATTTAAAATTAACTCGATCTCCTTTCACCACCAAATCTACTTGCAACCAACTGGCAACCAACTTTTTATTTAGATAGATAATAGCAAAGGTGTCTATGAATTGAGTTTGAGTGAATTCAAGTATGGTATTGATTTATATTTGTTTGTTTAAGTTTAGTTCAATCCAATAATTTAAATTTTAAATTTTGTCTAGACCCGTTCATACTTACAAATGATTACTCAAGCTCATACATGTCAACTTATAATTTTTTTCTAAAAGATATTATTTTTATTTAATTTTTAATTTTACTTTTTATTAAATTTTAAAATATAAATAACTTAAAATGTTTTTAATATTATATCATCAAATTATATATTTATTTTTATATAATATGTATGAATATAAAATAATATATTGTATAATTAAAAAACAAATCAAATTAGACTCATTCAAATTTTCAATATTAAAATAAGGTTAGCTATTTTTTAAATTAATCTCAATTTTTTATATAAATTTACCAATAAATTTAATATTTTATTTAAATATTACGCTAAATTTTCGAATTTCAATGAACAAATTTAAATGAAAGATGAGGAAAATTCTGGAATGAAGTTCTTATAATCAGCTTCTCATCAGCTTCAACTAATATAAGCCTTTGGATGAGAATATTTAATCTCAACAGTTGGTTTTAAAAAAAATATATACCCATTCACCGGGTAAGTTTAAGGAGAATTTCATAAAAGTAATATAAAGTGATAATTTTTATAAAATTAAAAAATAAAAAAATTTATTTAAAAAAATAATAATTATTAGAATTATTGATAACGAGATTGTGATTACAATTCTTTCATATATATATAAATTATAAATATAAATTATATATATCAAAAATAGTATTTAGAAATAATAAAATATATGAAAATATTTTTTATTGAATCTTGAGTTACTATTTAAAAATAATAA